>CM073465.1:0-5000 GCA_037074535.1 Gleditsia sinensis
TAAACCCCTAAACCCTAAACCCTAAACCCTAAACCCTAAACCCTAAACCCTAAACCCTAACCCTACACCCTAAACCCTAAACCCTAAACCCTAAACCCTAAACCCTAAACCCTAAACCCTAAACCCTAAACCCCCCTAAACCCTAAACACCTAAACCCTAAACCCTAAACCCTAAACCCTAAACCCTAAACCCTAAACCCTAAACCCTAAACCCTAAACCCTAAACCCTAAACCCTAAACCCTAAACCCTAAACCCTAAACCCTAAACCCTAAACCCTAAACCCTAAACCCTAAACCCTAAACCCTAAACCCTAAACCCTAAACCCTAAACCCTAAACCCTAAACCCTAAACCCTAAACCCTAAACCCTAAACCCTAAACCCTAAACCCTAAACCCTAAACCCTAAACCCTAAACCCTAAACCCTAAACCCTAAACCCTAAACCCTAAACCCTAAACCCTAAACCCTAAACCCTAAACCCTAAACCCTAAACCCTAAACCCTAAACCCTAAACCCTAAACCCTAAACCCTAAACCCTAAACCCTAAACCCTAAACCCTAAACCCTAAACCCTAAACCCTAAACCCTAAACCCTAAACCCTAAACCCTAAACCCTAAACCCTAAACCCTAAACCCTAAACCCTAAACCCTAAACCCTAAACCCTAAACCCTAAACCCTAAACCCTAAACCCTAAACCCTAAACCCTAAACCCTAAACCCTAAACCCTAAACCCTAAACCCTAAACCCTAAACCCTAAACCCTAAACCCTAAACCCTAAACCCTAAACCCTAAACCCTAAACCCTAAACCCTAAACCCTAAACCCTAAACCCTAAACCCTAAACCCTAAACCCTAAACCCTAAACCCTAAACCCTAAACCCTAAACCCTAAACCCTAAACCCTAAACCCTAAACCCTAAACCCTAAACCCTAAACCCTAAACCCTAAACCCTAAACCCTAAACCCTAAACCCTAAACCCTAAACCCTAAACCCTAAACCCTAAACCCTAAACCCTAAACCCTAAACCCTAAACCCTAAACCCTAAACCCTAAACCCTAAACCCTAAACCCTAAACCCTAAACCCTAAACCCTAAACCCTAAACCCTAAACCCTAAACCCTAAACCCTAAACCCTAAACCCTAAACCCTAAACCCTAAACCCTAAACCCTAAACCCTAAACCCTAAACCCTAAACCCTAAACCCTAAACCCTAAACCCTAAACCCTAAACCCTAAACCCTAAACCCTAAACCCTAAACCCTAAACCCTAAACCCTAAACCCTAAACCCTAAACCCTAAACCCTAAACCCTAAACCCTAAACCCTAAACCCTAAACCCTAAACCCTAAACCCTAAACCCTAAACCCTAAACCCTAAACCCTAAACCCTAAACCCTAAACCCTAAACCCTAAACCCTAAACCCTAAACCCTAAACCCTAAACCCTAAACCCTAAACCCTAAACCCTAAACCCTAAACCCTAAACCCTAAACCCTAAACCCTAAACCCTAAACCCTAAACCCTAAACCCTAAACCCTAAACCCTAAACCCTAAACCCTAAACCCTAAACCCTAAACCCTAAACCCTAAACCCTAAACCCTAAACCCTAAACCCTAAACCCTAAACCCTAAACCCTAAACCCTAAACCCTAAACCCTAAACCCTAAACCCTAAACCCTAAACCCTAAACCCTAAACCCTAAACCCTAAACCCTAAACCCTAAACCCTAAACCCTAAACCCTAAACCCTAAACCCTAAACCCTAAACCCTAAACCCTAAACCCTAAACCCTAAACCCTAAACCCTAAACCCTAAACCCTAAACCCTAAACCCTAAACCCTAAACCCTAAACCCTAAACCCTAAACCCTAAACCCTAAACCCTAAACCCTAAACCCTAAACCCTAAACCCTAAACCCTAAACCCTAAACCCTAAACCCTAAACCCTAAACCCTAAACCCTAAACCCTAAACCCTAAACCCTAAACCCTAAACCCTAAACCCTAAACCCTAAACCCTAAACCCTAAACCCTAAACCCTAAACCCTAAACCCTAAACCCTAAACCCTAAACCCTAAACCCTAAACCCTAAACCCTAAACCCTAAACCCTAAACCCTAAACCCTAAACCCTAAACCCTAAACCCTAAACCCTAAACCCTAAACCCTAAACCCTAAACCCTAAACCCTAAACCCTAAACCCTAAACCCTAAACCCTAAACCCTAAACCCTAAACCCTAAACCCTAAACCCTAAACCCTAAACCCTAAACCCTAAACCCTAAACCCTAAACCCTAAACCCTAAACCCTAAACCCTAAACCCTAAACCCTAAACCCTAAACCCTAAACCCTAAACCCTAAACCCTAAACCCTAAACCCTAAACCCTAAACCCTAAACCCTAAACCCTAAACCCTAAACCCTAAACCCTAAACCCTAAACCCTAAACCCTAAACCCTAAACCCTAAACCCTAAACCCTAAACCCTAAACCCTAAACCCTAAACCCTAAACCCTAAACCCTAAACCCTAAACCCTAAACCCTAAACCCTAAACCCTAAACCCTAAACCCTAAACCCTAAACCCTAAACCCTAAACCCTAAACCCTAAACCCTAAACCCTAAACCCTAAACCCTAAACCCTAAACCCTAAACCCTAAACCCTAAACCCTAAACCCTAAACCCTAAACCCTAAACCCTAAACCCTAAACCCTAAACCCTAAACCCTAAACCCTAAACCCTAAACCCTAAACCCTAAACCCTAAACCCTAAACCCTAAACCCTAAACCCTAAACCCTAAACCCTAAACCCTAAACCCTAAACCCTAAACCCTAAACCCTAAACCCTAAACCCTAAACCCTAAACCCTAAACCCTAAACCCTAAACCCTAAACCCTAAACCCTAAACCCTAAACCCTAAACCCTAAACCCTAAACCCTAAACCCTAAACCCTAAACCCTAAACCCTAAACCCTAAACCCTAAACCCTAAACCCTAAACCCTAAACCCTAAACCCTAAACCCTAAACCCTAAACCCTAAACCCTAAACCCTAAACCCTAAACCCTAAACCCTAAACCCTAAACCCTAAACCCTAAACCCTAAACCCTAAACCCTAAACCCTAAACCCTAAACCCTAAACCCTAAACCCTAAACCCTAAACCCTAAACCCTAAACCCTAAACCCTAAACCCTAAACCCTAAACCCTAAACCCTAAACCCTAAACCCTAAACCCTAAACCCTAAACCCTAAACCCTAAACCCTAAACCCTAAACCCTAAACCCTAAACCCTAAACCCTAAACCCTAAACCCTAAACCCTAAACCCTAAACCCTAAACCCTAAACCCTAAACCCTAAACCCTAAACCCTAAACCCTAAACCCTAAACCCTAAACCCTAAACCCTAAACCCTAAACCCTAAACCCTAAACCCTAAACCCTAAACCCTAAACCCTAAACCCTAAACCCTAAACCCTAAACCCTAAACCCTAAACCCTAAACCCTAAACCCTAAACCCTAAACCCTAAACCCTAAACCCTAAACCCTAAACCCTAAACCCTAAACCCTAAACCCTAAACCCTAAACCCTAAACCCTAAACCCTAAACCCTAAACCCTAAACCCTAAACCCTAAACCCTAAACCCTAAACCCTAAACCCTAAACCCTAAACCCTAAACCCTAAACCCTAAACCCTAAACCCTAAACCCTAAACCCTAAACCCTAAACCCTAAACCCTAAACCCTAAACCCTAAACCCTAAACCCTAAACCCTAAACCCTAAACCCTAAACCCTAAACCCTAAACCCTAAACCCTAAACCCTAAACCCTAAACCCTAAACCCTAAACCCTAAACCCTAAACCCTAAACCCTAAACCCTAAACCCTAAACCCTAAACCCTAAACCCTAAACCCTAAACCCTAAACCCTAAACCCTAAACCCTAAACCCTAAACCCTAAACCCTAAACCCTAAACCCTAAACCCTAAACCCTAAACCCTAAACCCTAAACCCTAAACCCTAAACCCTAAACCCTAAACCCTAAACCCTAAACCCTAAACCCTAAACCCTAAACCCTAAACCCTAAACCCTAAACCCTAAACCCTAAACCCTAAACCCTAAACCCTAAACCCTAAACCCTAAACCCTAAACCCTAAACCCTAAACCCTAAACCCTAAACCCTAAACCCTAAACCCTAAACCCTAAACCCTAAACCCTAAACCCTAAACCCTAAACCCTAAACCCTAAACCCTAAACCCTAAACCCTAAACCCTAAACCCTAAACCCTAAACCCTAAACCCTAAACCCTAAACCCTAAACCCTAAACCCTAAACCCTAAACCCTAAACCCTAAACCCTAAACCCTAAACCCTAAACCCTAAACCCTAAACCCTAAACCCTAAACCCTAAACCCTAAACCCTAAACCCTAAACCCTAAACCCTAAACCCTAAACCCTAAACCCTAAACCCTAAACCCTAAACCCTAAACCCTAAACCCTAAACCCTAAACCCTAAACCCTAAACCCTAAACCCTAAACCCTAAACCCTAAACCCTAAACCCTAAACCCTAAACCCTAAACCCTAAACCCTAAACCCTAAACCCTAAACCCTAAACCCTAAACCCTAAACCCTAAACCCTAAACCCTAAACCCTAAACCCTAAACCCTAAACCCTAAACCCTAAACCCTAAACCCTAAACCCTAAACCCTAAACCCTAAACCCTAAACCCTAAACCCTAAACCCTAAACCCTAAACCCTAAACCCTAAACCCTAAACCCTAAACCCTAAACCCTAAACCCTAAACCCTAAACCCTAAACCCTAAACCCTAAACCCTAAACCCTAAACCCTAAACCCTAAACCCTAAACCCTAAACCCTAAACCCTAAACCCTAAACCCTAAACCCTAAACCCTAAACCCTAAACCCTAAACCCTAAACCCTAAACCCTAAACCCTAAACCCTAAACCCTAAACCCTAAACCCTAAACCCTAAACCCTAAACCCTAAACCCTAAACCCTAAACCCTAAACCCTAAAC
>CM073465.1:4840000-4972500 GCA_037074535.1 Gleditsia sinensis
TGTTAAAAGAAATACATATAGCAGTTATTAGTTATGAAAAGTTGCTATAGTAAGTTGATTTTTTTAGCTCATTTACAAAATTATGTTTAGGACTGTACGTTGAATATTTGATTAAATTTAAAAAGACAGTATGATGCCTATAAAAAAAAATACGTGTAGCATTTATTTGTATGAAATATTACTTTTTTAATGAAAAATCTCGTTGTTTCTGCGTTAGAATTATACATGTAGTAGTTTATGTCGAACATTGAAATGTGAAAAAATATAAATTATATGGACATGTCACTTGACAGAATAGGAAATTGCTACATGGTAGTGTAAGGAGCAGCCGTGTCGCAATTCTTTTATGTTGGGAAAAAACTGTTTTAGAATTGGCTCATTATCGGATAGTGTTCTAGCAGAATCAGAAAGAGAAGTTCATACACAAAAGCAAATGGTATAGAATTACTAAACGTAGATTGAATAATGTGAAGTGATCAAAGTGCAAGAGCGTCATTCTTTTATAAAATAATACGACGTTAGATGTCATGTCTAATTGCTTTTTATATTACTTATCTTGCATATTATTCACATGCTCATCAATAATTATTGGGAGCCTTTCTTAATTTCTCCAATATATGACCAATGAAATTAGAAAAAAAAAATTAAATTCACTCTTCGCATTCAATAAAATTCATATATATAACTCCTAGTGCCTCACCTATAAATTATGTGAAGGTTTTTTTTAAGGCCCAATCTAAAATTTTGGTGGAGGCAGGTTATTTTCACTTCATTGTTTTTTTTTCAACTTATCAATTATTTTCACAGCCCCAAATGATGAAACACATGACCGGCACGGTATAAGGGTTTCCCCCTAGCCGCAAGCCTAACACATAGCGTGCACAAACATCCAGCACACAATCTAGAGTGCATAATAAATATAACTGGTCACATATGCCACATCCAATATCAGAAAATACTGTATCTATATCTATATATATATATATATCTCATGAATCCAACATCCGTGATTCAACTTGGCCCATGGCCTCATAATATTCATGTGATTCAACTTGACCCAAGGCCTCATAATACCAACATCGTTGTAAAACATTAAACCGTTTTCCAAAAAACACATCAAAATACGCAAGAAGCGAGGATCCTGCTTGTAAGTTCATGGAGGTACACTAGACAAAAACTAAACTAGACAATCAGTACAAAAGAGCCTTGCCCAAACTGGGGCTCACCAACGCTATATTCAGCCTCCTACGAAGCTGTAGCTGGATCAAAGTCTCTTTGACTATCTGTGGGGAGGAAACAGAAGAGGGGTGAGACCACATATCAGTGAATGGGTAAATCACACTATAACAGAAACAGGGCAAACCAAGCACGAGTGTTTCGCAATGAGTTTAATAATTGAAACATTAAGCATTTAACCATAATTTATTGAAAGAAAAGCTAAACAATTCAAATGTATGTTCAAAAGATAAAACATGATTAAATCAGTAACCGTAAAGCAAATCAATTATGTATGGTAAGTAATAAATGAAGTTATTTATGCAATAACAATGATGAATGAGATATTTTAGAAATATTTAATCTTTAAGAAAAATGCACTAGTTCATAGGAGGTCTTTCCTAACAGATCAATCATCTTCCCAAAGCACACAGCAAGGGTAGGGTAATCACTGTAGGCGTAGACATAAATTCACCCTAAATTCCCCAAGCACATAGCAAGGGTATGGCAATCACTGTAGGCGTAGATATAAGTCCACCCTAAATCCCCCAAGTACATAGCAAGGATGTGGAAATCACTGTAAGCGTAGACATAAGTCCACCCTAAATTCTGTAACTCAGGCGGTCATAAGCCCGTCACAATATCCTAGGCCGAAGCCTTAACATGACCATGGTGCACCAGGGTTAGCACTACCTGCGGCTAACTAACAGCGATCTAAAAGGATTCCTCCAATAGCAAACATTTGAAAATATGCTATTCAAAGAGTTTAAAGTAAAATATTTCAATAACATTATAATAAAGTTATAATTCTCCATCTAGCTCTTTTCATGCATAAAACTTTGTTCTAAAATATATCTCATCCATGGATTCCCATGGAAACCTTTATCATCATAAACTTTCCCTTTTTAAACATAGATCGTCCGTAGACATTACATAGATACTTGTCATGCATCAAATCACTTCATGGCTAACTTAGTTCATTTCTATGACTAAGTTCGCATTTCTATAAATCTAGCTCAATGAAGAATTATCAGCCTAGATGTTTGCCCTGCATAGTTAAAATCATACGAGAGAGTTATAAACCGAATCGTAAAACATGCGCTATAGTATGAAAAATCCACTCACCGGTAAGGGCTCCAGATTGGACAGCCCTAAAATCCTCGTTTCTGAATTCGGTAAAACAAACTCCAAAATCGAGTCCGGAAGGTCCAAAAAACTTGAATAATGACTTCGGCAGTTTAGTCACTATTCACCACCGAAAAACACTATGCACCGCCACTATTCATCGTCGGAAAATACTATTTACCGTTACAAATTTTTTACCAAATCAACAAAACGTATTCATATCTTAATGTTTATCTAGTTTCTGAATCCATCTACTGAGTCAGATTTCTAATTAGAAGTCTCTAAGTAAGATTTTTCAGAACTTACCTTTTACCGAGATTTTCTACTTCAGATCTACGGCGATTCAATGGTTGATTTGAAAAACTGATCGGTCAAAACTGAAGTACTCTTCGTCCTGAATCCAATAACACTTTCAGTTTTGATATCGAAAGCCTTTAAGCACTCCAAATCGAGAGAAAAGATTAGAAATTACTATTTACTCACTATGCAACTCTCGATTTTGTTTTTCCTTGAATCTGTTTTCTCCCCCCCCCCCGGTTTCATTTATTATTCTGCAGTTTTTTTATATATAATAATAATTATTAAATAATTAATAATAAGATTTTCTTTTATAAAAATTCATATAAATTCTGTTTTGCATCTAAAAATATCCCAAAAATTTCTAAAAATTTACATTCTCAATTACCTTTAGTTAAACTCTTAAATCATAATTTTTCTTGATAAAATCTCAATAAAACAAATTATAAAATAAATATCTTTATACATAATAAAAGAAAGAATATTTCTAAAAATATGACAAAAATTCATTAGAGGCCAGTATAATTATTCGAAGCAACACAATAATTATTTCACTTAAAAGTCTACTTACTTTTAGCAAAACATAATTGTTTTTAAACAAATAAAAATATATTCATTTCAAAATAAAAATTATGCGTCAAAAAGTAAATTCTCATATTTCCTTTAATCGAAAATTTTCGTTAGATTTTACGATTATTACATTCTTCCCCCTTAAAGAAATTCGGTCCCCGAATTTCACAAAAACCAACAACATGAAAACATATGACTACTCTTGGAACAAGTGTGGATACTTCTCTCTCATGACGTCCTCTACTTCCCACGTAGCTTTCTCTTTAGAATGATTCTGTCAGATCACCTTCACTGTAGGGATATCCTTAGACTTCAACTTTTTCACTTGTCTATCAACAATGGCCACGGGTTTCTCTTCGTAGGCCAACTTGTCATCCAAAAGGATTTTTTACGATTGAATCACATGAGATGGGTCGGGTAGATACTTCCTCAACATCGAGACATGGAAGACTGAATGCACTTCACACAATCCAGGTGGTAGGGCTAGGCGGTATGCCACTGTTCCTACCCTATCCAGAACTTCAAAGGGTCCAATATACCTCGGGCTTAACTTCCCTTTCTTTCAAAACCTCATTACCTCTTCTATGGGTGAGTCCTTCAAGAATATATATATAGTCACCAACTAATACTTTCTCGTGCTCAACATTCATAGTCCTTATAAACTTTTGGAATATTCAAGCATAACAAAATTCCACATTTTCTCTATATATATATATATATATATATATATATAAAAGCGCGCGCATACACACACACAGTAGATTCAATTTTGCTAAATTAGACTTTTTGTCAGAGTATATTGATATAGTGCGCATGAACTGGAGGAGCAAAGAAAGCACTGTGACGATGAAAAAACTAAACTTAAAAATTGGCAGACTTAGATAACTAAGACAATGATACGCTTTTAAGAAAATGAGTACCTCGAATTCACCAATACTCTTTACAGCTACTTATTGAGTAAAGTTCTTCATTTCTTTTCCTAACCTCACCCCCAATCCACATTTTCTCATATGCACTATGGCAATATGATGTAGGTGGTGGAGCTGAAATTGCCAAATGACAACCAATGTTGCATTACCCCCCCTCTCTCTCTCTCTCTATTTCAAAATCTAGTATAGCCAAGGAAACCTTACATAGTAATTTCAGTAAAAGCTGAAAGAAGACCCTACACATTTTTAGGACAAGACAAAAGATCTAGAGACAAAATCATGACTCTAAACAAGATCATTACAAGATGTACCAGTAACATAATAACATGTCAGGTAGAAATTGATACACACAAGCAGTATGACCAGAGGTAGCCTGAAGCTTGTGCTAATGACAATGATCAAATGCAAGGAATAAGGGGAGACAAAGTAAAGGAAAGAAAAAAAATTTACAACAAAAAAGAATTTTCGATGACAATTTTTTTACAGAAATTTAAAAATTTGTCATTAAAAATTATATTTAATGACAAGTCAAGGTGATCGTTATTAAAAAGTATTTTTTAAAAAAATTTTATTATGTATACACTGAAAGTTATGAAATTTATACTATCTGTGGCAACCCAAAATGGTCACCACAGAATATTAAGAAAAATGAAAAACAACTTTGCAATGTAACCCCGTAGCTTTTGGAACCCAAACTTTCATTTCCCTCTGTCTTCCTCGCCAATCTCTTTCTCAACCCACGGAGCTTTAGGAACCCAAAACCCAAACTTTCATTTCCATGTTTCTCTCCCTCGCACACCCAACCAACCCAAAACCCCATTTCCTACAATCTCCTCCTCTTGGAACCGAAATCACTCTTTGCACTATTAGAGATAAATAGTTAGTTTGAAAAGAGTGTGTGTGTGTGTGAAATTTTAAAGTTCCACATTGAATTATTATAAAGGGTTTTAAACTTTTATAAGTTAATTATCACACCACATATTAAATACACATTTGGAGGAGAGATAATGAAAATAAGGAAATAAATAAATATTTATATTTAAAATGCACTTAGCACTTAGCATAAGGAGTGGTGCCGCTCCTAGCAAGAATTTGGGGTTGATTCTTGGACATGTTCATGAAAAGCCTAGGATGAAGCACATGGCCTTATAGGTGCTTAAATATTATGTTATGTGAACTTTTTTGAAGTTATTTAAGACTGTGTATGTGATATTTCCGGTTTTAACATAAGAATTGTGGTTCAATGCTTCGTGCAACCATCAATTTGTTAATACTTTGAGATATTTACACTAAGGGTAGGTTCAAGTCGAAAGATACATATCTTTATGCATAGCCTTATGAGTTAGAGAAGACACTCAATTTTCAAACTAAGTGGGGAATTGTTAGAGATAAATAGTTAGTTTGAAAAGAGTGTGTGTGTGTGAAATTTTAAAGTCCCACATTGAATTAATATAAAGGGTTTTAAACCTTTATAAGTTAATTATGACACCACATATTAAATAGACATTTGGAGGAGAGATAATGAAAATAAGGAAATAAATAAATATTTATATTTAAATGCACTTAGCACTTAGCACTTGGCATGTGCGCATGCATTGGATTGAATCAGATCTAACGATTTTATTTTAAAACGAATTTTTAAATAAATCCAACGGTTTTCTTTTTGAATTCAAATTTTAAATTGAAAAGATATGATTTTCAGAAAAGTCATAATTTATAACTTTTCAGAAAGATCATAATTCTTCAGAATAAACATGTCTGTACAGAATTTTATTATAAATAAATGATCTAACAGAGTGAAAAAATCAATTCAGAAAACGAATTTTTCCTCCTCCATTGTCTTCTCTGAAACTTCAAAATTGTTCTTCAGGAGAAATTCCGGAAGTTGCTGTCTGTCAATCTCTGGGTGCTTGGAATTACTCCTAGGGGTGATTTGCTATATACCCTACAGCAAACGTAGTGGGGGCAAATATCACCTTAAGGACAGTGTGTTTACACACGTTTCTGGGCACAGTTTCATCTTCAAACCATATTATTTCCTAACAATCTTTAGGTGATATTTTTCTTGAAGATGGAGACTACCTAGGAATCTGCATTCACGGTTATGAATCAAGATTTCATCAAACTTGATCGGTTTGATGGAAAGAATTTCAATCGGTGGAAAGACAAGATGATGTTTCTCCTCACTGCCATGAAGATTTCATATCTGCTTGATCCTAGTCTAAAGCCAATTGCTGATCCAGAAGACATTGACTCTGAACAACTGAAGGAAGAACGTAGAAAGCGAGCCGAGGATGAAGTGCTGTGTCGTGGCCATATTCTGAATACTTTGTCCAATTGGCTATATGATCTATACTCATCTTACACACCTCCAAAAGACATTTGGAATCTCTTGAAGCCAAGTATAATACAAAAAAGCAAAGAATAGATAAGTTTCTCATCATGCAATATTTTGATTACAAATTATATGATTCTGCTCCTGTTCTTGATCAAGTGCATGATTTGCAAATTTTAGTGTCTAAACTCAAAGATATTAAAGTTGGCATTTCGGAATCTGTACAAGTGGGGGCTATTATTGCAAAATTACCCTCAACTTGGCATGACTATAGAAAGAAATTATTGCATACCACTGAAAGTTTCACTTTAGACCAGATTCTGAAACATCTGCGGATTGAACAAGAAACACGGAATTTGCAACGTAGGCATTCAAAATCTATGTCAAAAGTCAATTTTGTGGATGCAGGAAATAAAAATCAGAACTATTCTGGAAATAACAAGAGGAAGAATCCTGAGCCTACTTCTATCAATTCTGGAAAACAGTACAAGACAGCAAAGTCTTGTTTTTACTGTGGAAAGAAGGGGCATCTCAAGAGGGATTGCAGATACAGGAAGAAACAAAGGACTGAACATACTAATATTGCAAACATGGTTGACTCAGAGACTAATGAAATTGTTGCCATGGTTTCGGAGTTGCGAATTAGTATGATTTCAGAATTGAACATGGCTGCTTCTACTAAGTCTTTTGACTGGCGGTATGATTCTGGAGCAACGATTCATGTTTGTCATGACAAGAATCATTTCAAGAATTATGAAATTGCTGAACAAGGGCACGAAGTTTTTATGGGCAATAGAGCCACAGCAAAAGTGCTTGGAAGAGGCAATGTGGAGTTGTAATTTACTTCAGGAAAGAAATTATTGCTACAGAATGTTCTTCATGTTCCTGACATTAGGAAGAATTTTGTATCTGCAAATCTGCTATGTAGTAAAGGTTTAAAAGTTGTGTTAGAGTCTGATAAACTTGTAATCTCCAAAAATGGAGTGTTTGTGGGCAAGGATTACTCTTGTGATGGAATGTTCAAGTTAAGTATTAATAAGAATAATTCAGTTTCGGTTTATATTGCTGAGCAATTTTTTTTTATGGCATGGTAGATTAGGACATGTTAATAATAAAAGTTTAAATTATATGTCAAAGCATGGTTTAGTTTTATGCCAAAATGACACTAATAGTAAATGTGAGATTTGTGTGCAAGCTAAGATGACAAGAAAATCTTTTCCTTCTGCACAAAGGCATTCTGAAATTTGAAAGTTAGTACATTCTGATATTTGTGAATTGAATGGTATATTGACTAGAGGAGGAAATAGATATTTTATTACTTTTATTAATGATTATTCAAGATATACACATGTGTACTTGATGAAATCTAAAGATCAGGCTTTTGATATGTTCTCGTATTATAAGTCAATAGTAGAAAACCAAAAGGAAAAGAAAAGAAAAATATTAAGGAGTGATAGAGGTGGAGAATATTTCTCTAATGAATTTATCGAATTTTGTGAGAATAGTGGAATAATACATCAAACAAGTGCTCCTTACACACCTCAACAAAATGGTCTGGCAAAAAGAAAAAATAGGACATTAGTAGAAATGACAAATGCCATGATTTTGAGTGCTAAATTACCAACCAATCTATGGGGGGAAGCGTTGTTGACTACTAATCATATACTAAATAGGATACCATCAAGGACAATAAAATCCTCTCCATATGAATTATGGAAAGGAAGAAAACCAAATTTAACTTACTTGAGAGTTTGGGGTTGTATTACATTTTATAGAATTCTGTATCCAAAAAGAACCAAATTAGGACCTAGAGCCTTAAAGAGTATTTTTGTAGGATATGCAGAAAATTCCAAGGCATATAGACTACTAGATGTTGACTCTAATATTATCATAGAATCAAGAGATGTATAATTTTTTGAAAAAAAATTCATTAATGATTCTGTGGAGACAGATGATGAACAAGTACCTAGTGGAAGGAACAATGATACTACATCTTTTGAAAATGCTAGGATAGAATCTCAAGTTGAGATTGAACCTAGAAGGAGTCAAAGATCTAGAAAAGAAAAACATCTAGACCCTGATTTTATTTCTTCTCAAGCCATTGTATTTTTAGTTGAAGGCAGTAGAGACACTGTTACGAGTCAAATACCCATTATGTTAAATGTTGAACAAGATCCAAAAACTTATACTGAAGCAATGACATCTAGAGATGCTAGCTTTTGGAAGGAAGCTATTAATGATGAAATGGAATCCTAATTGTCTAACAATACTTGAATTTTGGTGGATTTACCTTTAGGTTCAAGACCTATGGGTTGTAAATGGGTATTTAGACGAAAGATTAATACTGATGGTTCAATACAAGCGTTTAAAGTAAGACTGGTCGCTAAAGGTTTTAGAAAAAAAGAAGGAATAGATTATTTTGACACATATGCACCCGTTGCTAGATTAACCTCCATTAGAGTGTTATTGGCTTTAGCTTCAATCAACAATCTATTTGTACATCAAATGGATGTCAAAAAAACACTCTTAAATGGTGAATTAGAAGAAGAAATTTACATGGAACAACCTGAAGGCTTCATACTTCCTTGAAATGAAATGAAAGTTTGCAAATTGGTTAGGTAGTTGTATGGCTTGAAACAAGCTCCAAAACAATGGCATGAAAAGTTTGATTCAGTTATCTTGTCTCATGGTTTTAGGCATAACAATGCTGATAAATGTGTTTACTCTAAATTCACAAATGATTATGGAATTATTATTTGCTTATATGTGGATGACATGCTTATTTTTAGGACAAGTATGATTGCTGTAAATGAAACTAAGAAGTATTTATCTTCAAACTTTAAAATAAAAGATCTGGGAGAAGTGGATACGATCTTAGGAATAAAAGTTAAAAAACATAGTAGGGGTTTTGTCTTGAATCAATCTCATTATATTGAGAATGTTTTAAACAAGTTCAAACACTTGAATATCAAGAAGGCAAGTACACCCTATGATCGTTCACAAAATCTAAAAGAAAACACTAACATGTCAGTTGCTCAAGTTGAATATGCTAGTTGCTCAAGTTGATTGAGGTATTATTACTATCTCGATGTCTTTTTCTTCTCTTTAGACCTTCTATGTCTAATTGCTCTTGTGTTTCCATCATTCTAGCACAATACATAGCTGCTGAATAAGTTGGAAAATGATTCATTTGAGAACCCACCAATTTAAACAATGGACGTATCAATCCCGAAAAAAATCTCTTAATTCTATCTTTTTTAGTAGGTACCAAATATGGTGCATATATAGACAACTGAGTAAAACATATGTCATATTCAGAAACTGTCATGTTTGGTGTTTGTCTTAATTCTTCAAATTCTCTGGCCTTCTTGTTCCTTTCACTCATTGGCAGAAAATGATTCATAAATGCTTCCTTAAATTTATCCCACTTAATTGGTGGTAAAGTAACTAATCTTCCTTGTACAAATGCCTCAAACCAAACTTGGGCCACATCTGATAGTTGAAAGGACACTAGTTCAACATACCTTCTAGTATAACACCCCAAAGCTCTTAGAACTCATTCCACTGCATCAATAAATATATGTGGGTCTTCCTGAATATTTGACCCAAAAAAATTCAGGAGTTTTAACTTAAGGAATTGCAGTAATAATACCTCAATCCCCGTAAACTTATCCTCTTGCTTAACTGTTCTTCCCAGTTCTTACGCTTCAAGAGCATTTTTTAGTGGCTGGCCATCCCTTCTGTCCTGTTCTACTATAAATCCAACTAATGTCTCTAAACTCTTATATATGCCAACAATCATATCTGTTATTCTATCATGTGACTCCTGAGGGGGTTCTGCTCTCTCCTCAGGAACTCTATTAGATCCATCGGTCTGTTCATCATGTCTTGGGGTTCTCATACTCCATGCACACCCTCGCCCTCTGCCTCTTCCTCTAGGTCGGCCTCTACCACGGCCTCTTTGTACTGGAATTATAGATTGTGCATACTCTTCTGTAGAGGGTGCACGATCTACAGTTTCTCTAGTAACCGCTCTAGTTCTTGGCGGCATCATAAACTATACAGAACAAAACACCTTTTTAAGATACTATAATATTCAATCAAACTTTATACTAGGAACTTTAGTAAACTTGGAAGAGAAAAGAAGTTAATGTCCTATAGAATCCCTCAGCAGCACCTAAAGTATAAATATGTCTGGCTCTATTCATACTAAAGGTCTTACTAAAGAATCCATTGCTCTGATGGCCACAGGAAAACCTAATGCTCTGGTACCAACTTGTCACGCCTCAATTTAATGGAACGTGATTAACACAAATAACATATAACTTTTCCTTTATTTATTTGCTTACAGCTTCAAAATATCGCATATCAAGAAAAATAACATACGTTTACAAGTTTCCAGTATAGCTAATTATACATGCCAAGTCTACACTTATCACTATTACAGCAGAAACAGAGATCTTGTCTGTGGCGTTCAGAGCACACTTTAGATTACAATTACATAATGTTTTATACATTGTGAGCCTTGGAATCAATGTAGGTGTAATATCTCAAAATTTTAAAATGTCATATCTTGCTTTAGTAATTATATTTTATGAGAAATATTTATGTTTTTCCCTTAAAGATAAAAGTTTTTATTTTCATTTTATTTTTATTCTAAAAATATGGTTTACTAGAATTACTTTTTTTTACCACTTTTGTTGCACCAAAATTCCAAGAATGTCCCTTTAAAAAGTCTGGCCCTTTGAAATTTCGAAAATACCCTTCTTCAAAAAAAAAAATGAAGCGTGAAAAGAAAATGGGAGGGGGAGTTTCAAGCTTTCATTTTTGGTTCTTTTCCTCTCTCTCATGATTCCATTATTTTCTCCCAAATCCAGCCATAAACAAGCCTTCCATTTTGGAACTGAGTATCCTACCATACATAAGCATGAACCTCTCCCAAAATCCAGCTGAAAGTGCAGCAAAACAGAAGCAGAAACAGCAAAAAAATTGGAGCTACAGTAACTTGTGCCCAACTTAGGTAAAATTTCAGAAATCTTGTAATTTTGGGTGTTTTCTGGAAATACTAAGTTATGGGTTTTCTTAAGGACATAGTGTAGTATATGTATGACAAATTTCATGGCAAGATAACATGATTTGGTGCCTAAATCATGCAAATTTTTCTCGGATGAACAGTAAATATGAACAGTATCTGTCTGCGTAAATAGTACCTGCACAATGAGTTTTTGGATTCCAAAATAGCTAAGTTGAAGAGCATAATTTGGAGTTGTTGGTGATCAATTTTATTTGAAAAAATGCGAGAAGAAGTTAATCCAATTGAAGCTTCAAATTGGTGAGTAAATCACATAAATTATGGCATGAAGAAAAGAATTATAATTTGTCTCTAAATTTATAAATTGTATAATATGGTTATGTAATATGAATTTATGACAATTTTCGTATGTCGAGATTGTGACTTGGGTGATGTTTGATATTTGGATAGTATGTCATTAAAATATAGGAATGTGTGAGAAGTGAATTGAGATAGGTAGGTTGTTGACATGTTAAGAATGGAATAAGTAAGATTTGTTAGGATTGCTTGAGGATTTGCTAGTGATGGAAAGCATCATAAGATGAAGATTTGAGCATATTGGGTTTAATTGAGGATAGGTAAAACAAAATTAGGAAACTAGCGATTTCAATTTGTTGAAAGTGGTTAATGGAGGAAATTTTTGAGGAAATTGGGCATTTAACTATTCATAATTTAAAATAGTAAGTTTGGTCACCGAACTGTATAATAAATTTTTAGATGAAAGAAACAGATGTTTGAAGGTCTTAGGGTGCTTTGAGGAATGTAATCAAGTGAATTAGTGGTGTTGAAGTTCTTGAGGAATAAAATATGGGAAATAGAATTTAATTTAATCTTTGGTCTATTAACTTGGAAATTTATGTATGAATAATTGTTGGGAAAAATCTTCTTGAAATGATTGGGTGAATTAAACGGGATTGATATGAGCTAAAATGAGGTGCTTTAGATATGATAGAAGAAAGGCTTGAAATTTTTGATACTGATTTTATTGGTGTTAATAAGAGGATGTAGAATTATTGTGATGAGGTAAGTTGGAATTGTTAGACATGTGTCAATGGTGCCTGAACGTTATAAAATATTTAGTGGATTTATTGCTACATATATTTAATATATTGATTAATGGATTTTAGGATAAACATATATGATAGATTAAGACGATGAGATTCATGGGAGGATTTTGACATGTGAGAATCAAAGATGATTTGATAGAAATCTAGAATAAGAAAAGTTGGATACTCTATATGGATGTGTATATATTCTTTTATGTCTATGGTTCTTAATTATATTGACTTGCGGATATAGATATGCAAATTTGAGGATAGTTCAGAAATTAGTGAAGATGATCCATAATGGTTTGAGAATTTATTAGGATAAGTTATATATGTATAATGTATCGGGTATATTTTTGTCACAAGGGTGTACAATGTTCTAACCTAAAAATTTAATATGATGATATTCCGTAACATATAATGCTTATATTATGAACACATATAAGAATGTGAATATTTATATATAATGGCATTTCAAATAATATTTAATGATGGCAACCCTAATGGATATTGAAATAATAAATAATGGTACAAGATTATAAGGTTATATGTAATGAAATGAGGTATGACTATCAAATTGAAATTTCTTTATTCAAGTAAGCACATAGATATGTATACGTGCACCTTAAAAATATAAACGAGTCAAAAGAAAATGAATGAATGAATGAAAGTGATATAACTAACAGTGATGATTATTGAATTTGATGCTCAGTGATGGAAAAGTATCCATTGAGGATATAATGAGTATGATGATATGATCATAATGGGTTATTATCAGATATTGATTAAAACAATACTTTATCTTAAAACTTGAAAACAAAGAAATAATTAAATAATATTAATAATAATTACATTGGATTCTTTTTCGAAAACACTGTCAGCTGGCGGCAGAGATAGCTAGCCTTGGTGCACCTTGTAACCCTAGCTAGCAAGGGAGTTGTTAGCCCCTTGTGCGAACGGGCACATGAGGATTGAATTGTGAATAAGTATGAAGTTGAGTATGTCTCCTCCAATAACTAGTGAAATTTGGCCTGGTTACTTATGATGAGAATAAAGTTATTTACCCATCCTATTGCTGTGTGCTTAGGACAGTCAACATATGGAAAGGTTAGGAAATTGAGGAGAGCTCCTCCCAACCTTAAGATATGAATGACGAAAATATGATGATGTTACTCGTCCCATTGCTATGTGCTTGGGATAAGACATGTATGTGGTGATTTACCCACCCTTGCTATGTGCTCGGGTAAAATTGTGATTTTCCCTTACCAGGCTGTGTTCTTGGGTATGTTGAAATGGTTCTGGATTGGAATCCTCCAAACTAAATAAAATGTGATAAATGTAATAATAATTAAAGAATAAAATTGAAAGATATTAATTAAAGAATAAAATTGAAAGATATTAATTAAAGAATAAATCTTATTAATATATAATAAATTAATATAATTGTTTTACTTTAATTATACTTTTGAATATATATAGCTTGAATATTAAATATATATCTATATGTGATGCGTATTTTCACAAGTGTACGAATCGTTCAAGTAATAAAGTGTACAAAAGTACGGATATCGAACCCACAAGGAATGGTGTTACTAAGTACCGAAATTGACTAATCCTAATTTTATCTGAAAACCAAATTGTTGATTGTGTAAAAGGCAAATTAACTTACAAATGAATGCAAAGAACACAATTGAATGTTGTTCACAAATGATTAAAACGCTAAGGCATTTGATTTCGCTGAATCAATTCAATCCAATTTCATGGCATGTTATATGAGGATCAAAGCTACAATTGATGGTTGAAAAACCCAAACTTATCTAATACTCTTTCTCAAGTTATATTAGAATTACTTGTCTATGCTAATCAACTATATTTCTATGAAGATTAATCACAAACAAGCACATTATGATCTATGGAATTTCCAGGATAACCACATACATCATGCATTAGTTCTCACACTCGCATTCAACATATGGTACTTATCACAAGAAGCATTCATTACACATCTCCTCTCGGTCTCAATATAATGCAACTAATCATCTAAATTTTGGCCAGAAATTCAGAAGCATTAAGCATGGAAATAAATACTCAACTGAAATCAATGAACTCATATACCCATAACCACAAAAATCAGAGTTTCATGATTCAACTACATCATAGCCTTAGCAAAAATGAATTAGCTCATAATTAAAATAAGAACAACAACTATCTCAACTGAATACATAACTATAAAAATGAAATGAACTGCAGAAAAATAGAGCTAAGGAAAAGAGATGAAGAACTCTTGAGATGAAGACTTGGCAGCAAAAATGGTGATGATCCTTCAAGATTATCCAAGCTTTCAATCCAAAATGGCTTCTTCTCCTCCAAAAACGCCTATTCTAGGTCTCTTTCGCCGTCCCCTCTCTCTGTACCTTATAGTATTTATAGATCTAGGGTTTTGGGGACAAATTTGGAACAAAAATCATAGAAAACGCGTTTGGCCGCCGAAACTCGCCGCCGGCCAAGTGATTCTCGCCGCAGCGAGTTTCTGGGAAATGATCGCGCCGCGGCGAGAATATTGTCGCCGCGGCGCAATTCGTGTTTCGCCGGCGGCGAGCCATATTTCGCCGCCGGCGAAAATGATGTCGCCGGCGGCCAGATTCGAATGCAAAAATCGCGCTCTCGAGAAAATTTGCTGCATCATTCTCGCCGCGGCCAAAATATTCTCGCCGCGGCCAGACTTCCAAATCTTGAAATCTTGCTTTTCTTGATTCTAACTCAATCCCGGTCATTTGCACTTGTCCCAAACTTCTCCAAACTTATGATTTTACCTGAAATTGCACTTTAAACACAAAATACCCGTGAAATGACATTTGTCGAATAAATAATCAAATAACCACAATTTTCACACAAATATCAATATTTAAATCATAATAAAAGTGCAATAATATGACTCTTATCAACAACCCCCAACCAGCTTCTTGCTAGTCTCTAGCAAGAAAAGCGATCTATAAAGAAATTCAAAGGAGACATTAAAAGAAAAATTCAAAGAAAATTTATTCTCTTTACAAAATTGCATTAAGCGTATGCAATAAGCCTTTAAACCCCTAGGCGGCCCTAGTAGGACGAGTTGTAGTCTCGTGAGGGCTTCCAGTGATGATACCCACAAACATCTGATCTTAATTTATACTAACTCAAAATAATCAAATCACGCAACAATTAATTTGCACAAATGTTTCAAAAAATTGTAAATATCACATAACACATAGAATAACTAAATGTCACCTAAGCTTTAAGAAATCTCAAATGCCAATGTCACTTTTGTTATTGACTCTTAAACATCCATCATACCACAAACCAATAGCCATAATGCCTAGATAATATTATGCACAATATCCACAAACACAAAGGTGAAATCTCAAACTCCATATGCTCATTTTTCAAACCTCTCTCCACTAATAAAAGAAAAATACACCATTTTGGATCAATAGGACTTAATATGCTTGTAATGTTAGGCTTAGGTATTTGGTTAAGAAAAATGGGAAGTGTCAAAATACAAATAAGAGAACTTATTAGATTAAACACAACCAATTAAGCAAAAATAAAACCATTAAACCCACATTGTTTCTTCTGATCATATCCCATTTTTCCAAGGATAAACAGAATTCTTTCTCAATCATTCACTTCAGTATAACCATCACTAACACTCTTTTATTTACTATAATGTGAAAGCCCTCTTCTTTCTTTCTTTCTTTCTTTCTTTCTTTCTTTTTTTTTTTTTTTTACAATAGATAACCCCCAACCAAATTCTTTCAATATATGTGGAAAATAGCATTCCAATTGCTCTTTACAAGTTTGTGTTCAAAATTAAGTGCTCTTAACAAATAAGGTAGGAATTATATATATATTGTGGCTAAATAAAAGGTAGATTATAGAAAGGAAAAAGAAAGAAAAATAAGGCTAACAATGTATATAAATAGGCTCAAAGAGGTAACTAGTGATATAAGAATAACAAGGTAAGCTTAAAAATGGCACAATCGATCCAAAAACGGCCTATATCATATCCTAAACAGTGCAATTTCAAATTATTTCGCCTCAAGAGGTTTTCAAATGAGTTCTAGAGTTTGTTGAGATCACAAAAATATCCATGAAAATTTCGCACATAAGACTTCTCTAAGCATTTAAACTAATCAACCAAGTCATACCACATACCAAAAGAGTCGCCAACTAAGTAAAATCAACATATGAAATTATCTTTAAACCGAAGCAAAATTTAATGTCTTCTAAAAGCTACGTGTTATCACTTATCATCAACGTGCAAATTAAATAAACTACAAATGAAATCGAAATGCAGACACACAAACAAAATTACTAAAAATGAAATAACACAATTAAACACACAAACAAAACAACACAATTAAAACACAAACAAAACGACTAAAAATGAAATTAAGTAAAATGTACCGTTTATCGTACCCCCAACCAGAACCTTACATTGTCCTCAATGTAAGAAAGGAAAACAACGGGTTTTTATTTTAACCCTAGATGGGAATGGTAGTGGCTTTAGCTCAATCTGGTTGGCTTCCTTCTTGACCACTGAGGTTTGAGTTTCATTTGTTCCCATGTCCTTGAATGTTTGATCACTAAACAAATATGCATCATGTTCTGCCAGTAATTCTAAACATTGTCTCACTCCCTCATCTTTCTCCTCAATTGTTGCAGATTTCAAAAGGCAAGCTTCTAGTGGTAGCAATGGAGGTCTCTTTTCAAAAGTTTCCGTGATTAACCTGTCAAGGGTGTTAATTTGAAAACAAGAATATACCTCACTTGGAGATTTCATTGCTTCAAAAACATCAAAAGTTACTTGTTCATCTTGCACCCTTAGAATGAGTTTTCCTTGCTGAACATCAATCAATGTTCTTCCAGTTGCAAGGAATGGTCTCCCCAATATCAATGGTATCTCTCTATCTTCCTCCATGTCAAGCACCACAAAATCTGCAGGAAAAATGAATTTGTCAATTTTAATTAAAACATCCTCAATTACCCCTCGAGGATATTTCACCGATCTATCCGCTAATTGTAGAGAAATTGAAGTAGGTTTTACTTCTCCTAGGCCTAGTTTCCTGAAAACAGAAAGTGGCATCAAATTAATACTTGATCCTAAATCACATAAGACTTTATCAAAATTGCAACTTCCTATAGTACAAGGTATAGTAAAACTCCCTGGGTCTTTCACTTTCTGTGGCAGTTTTCTTTGAAGAATTGCACTGCACTCCTCATTTAGCATGACAGTTTCATAATCTCCCAGCTTCCTCTTCTTTGATAGAATTTCCTTCATGAATTTTGCATACTTGGGCATTTGTTCCAACATCTCTGCAAAAGGAATGTTAATATGCAATTTTTTAAAAATTTCCAGAAATTTACCAAATTGATTATCAAGCTTTTTCTTCTGCAATCTTTGAGGATATGGGATAGGAGGCTCATATTTTGCATATGGCGAAGGTTGAGCATCTTGGGATGTTGATGGCTTTTCTTTAGATTCCTCCATCCTTTGCTCTGATTTCTTCTGCCATTCAATTTCTTTACCACTTCTCAATGTGATAGCCTTTACATGCTCTGTAGGATTTATTGTGTCACTTGGCAACGATCCTTGAGGCCTTTCTGTAATCTGTTTTGAAAGCTGCCCCAGTTGGTTTTGGATGTCCCTGTTGATTGCCTCTTGATTTCTGAAATTTGTTCTTGACTCCTCAATGAACTTCCCCAAAATTTCTTCCAAATCTGTTTGTTTCTTCTCTTGGGGTTGGTAGGAAGATGACGGTTTGAATCCCCCTTGGTTATTTCCCCATGAAAAATTCGGATGATTCCTCCAACCTGGATTGTAGGTATTCGAATATGGGTTATGTGGAGGTCTTTGGAAATTTGAGACATAGTTGGCTTGTTCAGCATTTGGTGAAGCAAATGGATTTCCAACTTGGCACTCAATACTAGCATGATTTCCACCACATAAATTACATTCTGCAGTTCGTTTGGATTCGAACTTGGATGACAAAGAATCCACCTTTCTTGAAAGAGCAGCAACTTGAACCGACAAAGCATTCACGGAATCAATTTCATGCACTCCTGCTGGTCTTTTTGCAGTTACCCACTCTGAATGCCACTGATTGTTATTTTCTGCCATAATCTCTAACAACTCATGTGCATCCTCCGGTGTTTTCCCCATTAAAGACCCTCCAGCTGCAGCATCAATCATTGCCCGATAGTTTGAAACCAACCCATTATAAAATGTAGAGACTTGTAGCCAAATTGGTATACCATGATGTGGGCACTTCCGCAACATTTCTTTGAATCTCTCCCAAGCTTCATACAATGATTCTTGGTCAAACTGTGTAAAAGATGTGATTTCATTCCGCAATTTTGCCGTCTTAGCAGGAGGAAAGAACTTGGACAAAAACTTTTGAACTAACTCATTCCATGTTGTAATTGATCCTGGTGGTAATGAGTTTAGCCACTCCTTGGCTCTATCCCGGAGTGAAAAAGGAAAAACCCTTAATCTTATGGCATCTTCAGACACACCATTTATCTTGTAAAGATCACACACCTCCAGAAAGTAAGCAATATGTGCATTAGGATCATCCTTTGACATTCCCCCAAACGGATTTGATTGAACCATTTGGATAAAGGATGGCTTTATCTCAAAGTTATTGGCTTGAACAGTTGGCCTCCTTATACCCGAAGTGGTTCCAGCAATATTAGGCGCAGCATAATCCCTCATAGCTCTACGATTTCCACCTCCCTCAACAAATTGTGGATCCATGGCTGATTGTCTATTAGGAGCGGAGGTTGAACGCCTTCTCTCTCGGTTTAGATGCCTATATGTTCGATCAATTTCCGGATCAAAAGGAAGAAGGTTAAGGCTTCGTGCACGTCGCATGCAAAAGTCCTACAATCTGAAAAATCAACCAGCACTCACACAACACTAAGTTACCCTTTTTTTTTTCTTTTATGATAAATAAAATAGAAGAGCAAAACAAATAACTGAAAAATCTGCAAGAAATGACTAAAGTAAATAATGCAAACAAGCAGCAACAACTCTAAATGAACAAATGTTCAACACAACTCACAAACTCAAGTTAGAAAAAAAATTAAAAAAAAACTGAAACAATGATAAAGCAAATTAACTTCAAATTAAAACTAAGATTAGGTAGTATCGATATTAATAATCAAACCATTCCCCGGCAACGGCGCCAAAAACTTGATGCGTATTTTCGCAAGTGTACGAATCGTTCAAGTAATAAAGTGTACAAAAGTACGGATATCGAACCCACAAGGAATGGTGTTACTAAGTACCGAAATTGACTAATCCTAATTTTATCTGAAAACCAAATTGTTGATTGTGTAAAAGGCAAATTAACTTACAAATGAATGCAAAGAACACAATTGAATGTTGTTCACAAATGATTAAAATGCTAAGGCATTTGATTTCGCTGAATCAATTCAATCCAATTTCATGGCATGTTATATGAGGATCAAAGCTACAATTGATGGTTGAAAAACCCAAACTTATCTAATACTCTTTCTCAAGTTATATTAGAATTACTTGTCTATGCTAATCAACTATATTTCTATGAAGATTAATCACAAACAAGCACATTATGATCTATGGAATTTTCAGGATAACCACATACATCATGCATTAGTTCTCACACTCGCATTCAACATATGGTACTTATCACAAGAAGCATTCATTACACATCTCCTCTCGGTCTCAATATAATGCAACTAATCATCTAAATTTTGGCCAGAAATTCAGAAGCATTAAGCATGGAAATAAATACTCAACTGAAATCAATGAACTCATATACCTATAACCACAAAAATCAGAGTTTCATGATTCAACTACATCATAGCCTTAGCAAAAATGAATTAGCTCATAATTAAAATAAGAACAACAACTATCTCAACTGAATACATAACTATAAAAACGAAATGAACTGCAGAAAAACAGAGCTAAGGAAAAGAGATGAAGAACTCTTGAGATGAAGACTTGGCAGCAAAAATGGTGATGATCCTTCAAGATTATCCAAGCTTTCAATCCAAAATGGCTTCTTCTCCTCCAAAAACGCCTATTCTAGGTCTCTTTCGCCGTCCCCTCTCTCTGTACCTTATGGTATTTATAGATCTAGGGTTTTGGGGACAAATTTGGAACAAAAATCATAGAAAACGCGTTTGGCCGCCGAAACTCGCCGCCGGCCAAGTGATTCTCGCCGCGGCGAGTTTCTGGGAAAAGATCGCGCCGCGGCGAGAATATTGTCGCCGCGGCGCAATTCGTGTTTCGCCGGCGGCGAGCCATATTTCGCCGCCGGCGAAAATGATGTCGCCGGCGGCCAGATTCGAATGCAAAAATCGCGCTCTCGGGAAAATTTGCTGCATCATTCTCGCCGTGGCCAAAATATTCTCGCCGCGGCCAGACTTCCAAACCTTGAAATCTTGCTTTTCTTGATTCTAACTCAATCCCGGTCATTTGCACTTGTCCCAAACTTCTCCAAACTTATGATTTTACCTGAAATTGCACTTTAAACACAAAATACCCGTGAAATGACATTTGTCGAATAAATAATCAAATAACCACAATTTTCACACAAATATCAATATTTAAATCATAATAAAAGTGCAATAATATGACTCTTATCAATATGTACATTAATAACATATGATATTTTTATATGGCATAGGAGCATAATAGTATAGTAACATAACTTTAATAAAGATGATAAGCGGATCTAGCCCATTTGTTATAGCGTGCGCAAAAGTTTGCACGTAGAAATGTTTAAGTACCTACTAAAAGGAAGAACAATAAAGGAAAGTGACTGAGAAAGGTCAAGGAGTCCCTTAGAGACCTATATGTATATGATGGTGAAATTAAATAAGGGAAAGTAAGAGATTGGATTAAAACCATAGTAAATGAATGATAAAAAAAAATATGAATTTGAAGTTTAAAAATTATACTATTCATAACTTATTTCTAATGAGAATAAGTAAACAAAACTAGTAAGAATACTTTAAAATATTCATAAGCTAAATCATAACCTAATATGTAAGATAATTTTTCTACATGATATAATTGTGTTATTTACTCACTGAGTCGCAAGACTTACCCCAATCTTTTAAATGCTTCCAGATAAGGTAAAAATTGAAGACATGTGCCGAAGCAGTAAAATTTCTGAGGTAAGCCCAAATTTGTCTTGATGGGCTTAGTTTCTTGTTGTCTTATGTATTTGTACTCTAGAGTTGCTCCACATTACCACAGGCAGGATCCTCGTTTCCTATGCGTGAAAAGAAAAGGTAAAACCTTTGTAAAGCAAGAAATGAAAAATGTAACCATATAGTTTTGAGGCTAGATCTTTATTTATGTTTTATATGTGTTTAAAGTTTTATAGAGTGATTATGTGATCACATGCTAAACCAGGGTATCTAATGAGTTTTAGATTCAGAATAGAATGGTTAGGCTTACAGAGTGGAGAGAAATCCTCATTTTGTGCCGGTCTCGTGCTTGGATAAAAATCCGGGACGTGACAGTAGGCTCACACAGAGAATATGACACCTAGCTGATCATGTAGCTACAGGGTCAAATTCTATATCTTTATCTGAAAAAAATTGTTAGCATTGTGTAGTGAGTTTGATAATTCAGTGAGTAGATAATACCTCCTATGACCTCTCAGATCAACATATAGATGTACTAGTATATTAAAATTTATCACATTGAAAATTAGAGTTCAGAAGTACATCCATATGAAAACCTGCATTTTCAAATATTCTTAGTTCAAATCACATTCAGATATCCGTAACCATATATGATACAATATGATCGTTAATCAAACATTAATATGCATTAAAAACATTCCTTATAAAAATATTAGGAGGATCCCATATCAAAACCACCATATCAGAGTTCAATTCCTTCTGTACTTTATTGGTATAAGATTTGCCTATACTTAACATCTCAACCAAGGTTTGCCCTACCACCATTCAAGAGGACACGCAACAGGACTCTAATATAGGCAATTTCTCAAGCACAAAGCAAGAGAAGGAAAATCACATATCATATAACTGACATCTCGCAAAAATAGGAGACATCCTGCTCTCCATCACATATCATATCCCGTGTGTTGTCCCTCACACGAGGTTAGCACCACCCCTGCTAGCTGAGGTATCAAGGTACACTAGTGCTAACATCACCTGTTGCTAGCAAACAGTGTTTCTAATAGAATTCCTCTACAAAATTTATCATATGCACATATTCCATATCATTCAAAACAGAACTTTCAGTATAATACAGAATTTCAGTCTCAATATAGCTCATCTATCATAAATTTTTCAATCAGGGTTTATCACATATACATGTCTTTTTTCAAGGCAATCATATAGCTTTATAAATCAATGTCATATGCATATATATATATTTACTTTACCATATGATGAGAAATACATTTAATATCAGATACATAATGAGTTCAAAAATCCATTTTCAAAACCATACTCTTCTTGAACTATATTCCAGATTGTAAATAATTCAGATAATTTAATCCATTTCAAAAACATATAAAAGTATAAATAACTTATAAACATAATCAATTACACAATTAATGTTCAAGAAGAGTATAGGACAAGTTATAGAAAGAATCATCTACTCATAAAGTTAGGGTTCCAAGTTGGACAACCCCAAAATCCACATTTCCGGTCCCAATCTAACCAAATCGACCTAAAAAATGAGTCCGAAGGATACAAAAACCTTGAAAATGACTTTGGATTCACAAAATTTGGCCTCTGAGAGCTTAGTCAGCGTTGGTCAACTGTGAGTTACTATTCATCACCGATATTACTGTTCATCGCCGAAATTTACTGTTCACGATGGCTGGATCTACTGTTCACGACATACAAAAGTTGTCAGATGGGAGCCAAATTTCATATCCTAAGGTTGTTCCACCTTCTGAACCTATCTATGGTGTCAGATTTCCAATTTAAAGACTCTAATTGAGAGTTTTAGAACTTACCTTCCTAGGGTTTCTCCTCCACTTTCCAATAGATTTTCGACCAAATTTCTAGAAACCAATCAGATAAAATTGTAGTCCTCGTTGTTCTGAATCCATAGGCAGTGATGGTATTGAAATCTGAGGTCCAGAAGTGTTAGAAATTTAGAGAGAAGTTTTAGAGTTTTTAGATAAAGAAAGTAAAATTTGAAAGAGTGTAGAAAATCTTCATGCCACTTCTGCATCTGATTTTCATGAAATCATCTTAGGGACTTGTTAGCAAAATTTCAATTGTTGAGGGATGTCCTTGCAATTTTTGTTATTTCCATTTTGACCCCTAAATTTTTAGGAAATTACATTTTGGCCCTAAAACTGAAATCCTCATATTAACTTCACAAACAATATGCTAAATAAACATATTTCCTATGGTACTTATCTCCATTTCTCATAATCCTCACTTTCATTCAAAATTTTCATTTATTTAGGGTTTTCCTTTCTTCTTTTTTTCCTTTATTTTGAGGTTATTACATAACATATCTTACTTTATCCATTCTTAACATGTCTACTACCTACCCATCTCAATTCACTTCACACATATTCATATATTTTAGTGACATACTATCCAAATATCAAACATTACCTAAGTCACAATCTCAACATACGAAAATAGTTATAAATTTACTTTATATAACTATATTATACAATTTATAAATTTAGAGAAAAATTATAATTCTTTTCTCCAGGCCATAATTTATGTTATTTACTCATCAATTTAAAGTTTCAATTGGACTAACTTTTTTCTTTCCTTTTTCTAAATAAAATTGATCACCAACATCTTCAAACTATGCTCTTCAACTTAATTATTTCGAAATCCAAAATTTATTGCACAGGCACTGTTCACGAATTGTTTATGCAGGCAAAACACTATTCACCAAAGAACAATTTATAAAATTAAAGCACTAAATCACGTTATTTGATCATAAAATTTATCATACAACAAATATTCTATATCCTTAATAAAACCCATAACTTGAAAGTTTGAAAAACTATAAAAAAATTCAGCATTTTAAAAACATTACCTATGCATTATTGTTCATGATTTTCTGGTGAAATAATTGGTGGGTTTTGACGCTCTCGTCGCCACGAGTCCAATGGTACCTTCGGCATATCAAATGGAAGTATAAATTAGGAGATATTTTAGAGAAAAGTTTGATTTTAAAGAGAAAATGAGAAAGATGAAATTCTCCTTTCTCTGTCCGAGCCTCTCCTTCGCGTTTTCATCTCCCATCTTCTTCTTTTTTACTTAATATTATTCAATAATTGAATATTTAAAATTTATTTTTTAATTATATATATATATAATTATTATTTTTCATCCTAAAACATTTCAAAAATTTCTAAAAATTTATATTCTTACAAAACTTTAGTTGCACTTTTAAATCATAACTATTATTGATAAAACTTTTAGTAAAATATATTTATGCATAATAAAAGAAATAATATTTTTAAAAATAAAACAAAAATTTATTAAAGGAAAATATAATTATTTTAATCAAAACAAAAAAAATTTAGTTAAAAGTATATTTACTTTCAGTAAAATATGCATAATCATTTAAAAAAAATTATAATAAAATATTATTATTTAAAAATTATAAGATATTATAATTATATTATTACATATCGATGAATGGAATCTTATTTTGGACTTGAATTCGAATGCCAATTCGGCATTACTAAAACTCAAACGAAATTTCAATCATTTTTAAATTTGATTAAACTTTGAAGTTTGGTAAACACAATGTACGTTAGGGGACAGATAATTAGCAGGTTGAACTAACGCACACGTTATTTGCAGATATGTATGTGTGTGTGTGTACGTGTCAGTGTGTGTGTTTTCTTTTTTCATATTGACAAAATAAAATTTTAATTTTTAAAGTTTATCTTGGAAAGAGCATTCCGTCAAAAGAAATACTATACAAAAATCATATTATATTTTAGTTACTTTGCACAATTAGTATTTTTTAAAAAAAAGTAGATAAAACGCTATACAATTTAATCATTTGGATTATTCGTATACTAACAAAAAACTATTGGGATAGGATTTATAATCTCTCTTTTTCTTCCTTTTCTTTGTCTAATACTTGGTCAAAAGAGTCAGTATACTAAATTATCCCTAAAAAAGATAACAATCAAAACTTTAATCCTTGAAAACATCTATGTTAAAAAATTAGTGTCTGAAATATACAGAAACGTTGTAAATTGGTCTCTCCGTCAACTCTTTTACATTTTTCATCCAAAACAAGTTAACATTATAAGGCTACTTGACAAACAACCCATGTTCCTGTGGTAGTAAATTTAGAAAAAAATAAAATATTTTAAGAGTGTATAATACAAAATTCTCGGTAGATTTATTTCTTGAAAACAGTTGCATGATTTGTGTTATATACCCTTTAAAACGCTGTGTTTTCTATAGATTTACTATCATATGACTCGTGAGCGTGGACTGCTTACCAAGTGGCCTCATAACGTTTAGTGCCAACTTTTTTGGACGAAAAATGTGAAAAAGTTAACAACGGAAATTTTTTGACGATTAACTTGTTCAGAATTATATTTTCAAGGACTAAAGTTTTGGAGGGTATTATTTTCAAAAATTATTTTATATATTTGCTTTAAAAAAAGCTTATTAAAACACTTATACATGCATGTTACACCAATTCGCCTAAAAATTAATGCGTGTGTGATTCATAGAATACGAAAAATTATTAAATTTATTTATTTTTATTAAACGCCATACCTGTTACGCTACTGATAATGATTTATATGTTCATCTTGAAACTCTAATTCTCCCTTTCGTGGCAGCTGGAAATAATTTTGTATTCGATCTTTTCCATCAAAACAAACACGCCACGAAATACTTAATGCATAATGGATTGATCATAACAATCAAATTATGTTGCTTTGACAATTATATTTATCAAGTTCTAAAAAATATGAGTTTGGGACACGATCAGGTAAGTTTAAAAAAAAGTGTTACCACAATATTGTTATCATTAATCATTTATTCATTAAAAAATTAAAATAAATCAGATTAATATATTTTTTAAAATAAATGGAATAATAGTTGAATTGGATTTAACCCTCAATTAATGGATTATAAGTCATATAATGACCCGTTTAAAATTTTAAATAGATTATAAATAATTAATTAAATAAGCTGGACTTAGCCGGCCAACCATACTCAAATTCATCCAAATTCAACCATTAATATTATTTTATAGAAAATTTATCAAATATGAGTGATGAGATAACTTTAAACATCAATTCAAGATAGTAAAATTATTAGTCAATTTGGAATTTAAGGCCAATTTTAGACATACACGGAAGCATAGAAAATTCACCCCGTCAATATTTTTGTTTTCAAATTAGCCGTAAAGTATTCCCAATCATCCTATAACTATAGTAGTCTAAGCAGTATGCAGAGTGCGAAATGAAATTTGACCGTCCTTCACTTGTGATTTCTTGATCAAGCACTGAAACATGAACTGGTGGTGGACTAGAGCTATTGGCGCTGCCACGGCAAGCAACTTCACTTTCGTGGCAGCTGGAAATAATTTTGTATTCGATCTTTTCCATCAAAACAAACACGCCACGAAATACTTAATGCATAATGGATCGATCATATAATTTTTTATGTAGTTAAAGTTGACATTTGTTGATTATGTATACTAAAATAATAATAAAATATTATTGAGACTGGGATCCATCCTTAAACATACTGAAATATAATAGAATAAATTTATCGAACAAATAAATTTTTATTAATTTTGAAAAGAGGTACTGTAACATCTCTAAATTCGTTTCATGTATTAATAAAAGTACAAAAGTATTCAAAGTAACATCAATAATTTTATTTCTTTTATTGATAAAGGTACATAAATATTTAATTAAGGAAATAAAATTTATTAGACAATTTTTAGATATCTAAAGAAATATAATCCTTAGAAATTCTTCACCTTATGTGTTTGTATAGAAATGTTCTAATACTAATGGAATAGGTAAAGAAAGAAAACTTAAGAGAAAATATTAGAAATAAACATACTAAAGAAAGTTGAAATTCTTAGGTAAGGAAGATAAATTTTTGTGAAGTAAGTAAAGGTCTTAAAATTTCAAGAAGATCGGATTAGGGTAATTTTTCTTAATTTAAGAGTAAAAGTTACTAAATTTAGTATCTCCACCCATAAATTGGGCTTTCACCTATGGACACTTCATATAAAGTTTTTCTACTTCACATAAATTTTTAGCAAGCCAATAGGATAGCCCAATGAAGAAATAAAACATAGACTTGGACTATGATAGAGAAATTGAATCGATAGTCCAAAAATCATGAAAATGTGACCAAACCCATTATGAAAGGTAGAATTTTAACCAAAGTAAAGAAAATGGACAAGAATAAGCTCAAACTCAAGAGGAAAAATAAAAATAAAAATAAAATTAAAGTGATGAAATAATGGTGTAATCAAAATTAGGTGACATGGCATTGAGACAAAAATTTAACAAGTGGTATGATAATACAAGGCTTTAGAACAAAACATCTATATCCTACACTCATAATTTTAGCAAGTGGTATGATAATACATAGCATTAGGACAAAACATTTCTATTCCACACAAATAATTTCTACCAAATAATGGAGATTGAAGGGCTAGAAATTTGCCACTTAAAAAGGCAAACCTATCATAATTGTTAAGACAAAAGAAAAAATAAATGAATCCCTAAATCAAAGGGACCTTGTCCCATATCTTAAGAACATATTATCATAATTTTTAAAATACAAATCTCATTTTCCTATGCATATCTTGACTAAGGAAGAGGAAGACAAGAACATAAGTTGTTTGTTTTTCAAAAATTCAACCAAGTGTAACCTAATTGTGATAAGGTAGACCCATGATCATGAAAGGTGAATTATTTGGTGGTTTATATAAGAAAACCCACCCTTATAACATTAGAATTTCGTCCAAGTGAGGGAGAGGAAAAATAGAAGCAAGGTAGAGTGAGGAAAGGAGAGGAAGAAAGGAAGAAAGAGGAAGGAGAAGTCTAGGGGACTAAGTGCTCCAAGTAAGTTTAACAATATTTCTTTTTGAAGAAAAGTTTTGAAATTTATAATATTTATATGAGATTTTGATCTTAGAACTTTGATGATTGGTCATGGATGTTGCTATATCATGTATGTTTGAATACTTAGGTTGGTGTAGATAAGTTCTGCATGAGTATGGCTATGGGTGGCAGAATTTTTAGTTTCTGTATTTTAATTTCTGGGAACATTCTATAGGAAATTTAAACAAATAGTTAACATAAAAAATGTATATTTATGTCTCACGGATTTTTAGCCACTGGAATCATTCAATGTAGAGTTCATATGAGGTAGATATGTTTCGATTAGTAAACAAAGGTCAGAAAATGGTTAATCGGGGAAGAATATGTTAGGATAGCTTCGATTTTTTAATTTCTAGAAACATTCTATAAGGAATTAAAATAAATGGTTAACATATGCATTATAGATATATGTGTCATTCATTTGTAGCCACTAGAATCACTTATTTTGGAATTTTTATGAGGGAGATATGGACAGATTAGTAGGTAGAGGTCAAAACCTACCCGAGAAGAAATAACATGTACTTTGAGGGAGTAATATCACCTTGAGTTCTTAATATTTCACTAAACTGTTCAACATAATAGTTTTAGATAATTGTTTTATCTTGAAATTGACACCAAGATCACCTACATCGGAGTTAAATTGAGGGCGTTATGCTTTGATTAGTAAGAGAAGGTTAGATAGAATGAAAACCTGCATCAAGAAAATAAAGAAATAAAATTAATATTTAAAAAAGAAGATGAATCTTATAAATGAAAATAATAAATGACTAGTATAGCCATAACCATTGCCATTGTATGAACTTCTTACCATCTTAAGTGTGAAATTTTGACATGAAAATATTTTATAAAGTGATATTTGAAATGGTTATGTTCATGACATGATTACCAATGACTTTTGGTAATAGTTATATTTTGATGAACATACTTGTTATTGAAAGCATATTTTTGGCTATCATTGTGAAAAGAAAAGAAATGAGCACGGTCACATGGCAATCCGTGTGGTGCACCAGTAGGGGACGCCCTATCAACGGTTATGAATATGTCAATGAGAAAAGAAAGAGAAAGTGTGCCATGTCGGACGGAGCGAGATAAGCCCATACCGGAGAGTAGAAAAATACTCACCCTGACCGGAGTAGCTTGATATGAGAATAAATTAATAGTCATCATATGATATTCTGAAAATAATTAATCCTATCATACATGTCATTACTGTACGATTCTCATGTGCATAGATATAGTGCATTCATGTTACCAAAGTTATTTACTGTAGTTTATACAGCTAAATGACGTGATGAGCTATATTAATAATGATTTATTGTTGAACTTACTGGGATTTAATTCTCACTATATTTCCATGTCATGTTTAGAAAATTAGTTATGCAGATTTTTCTACAGCTCTAACTTTTAGTGCACGTTGGATCGAGTTATTCTATGATTGGCGGATCCTAAATAAAATGTTTATGGGCAAGTTAGCACAAATCCCGGTGAAGGTGCAACCACCCGCACCTGAATCTCCGGAATTGATCAACCAGAACAAATAAGATGTAGATATTTATGTGTTTGAAATGTTGTACGTACGTTTTGATTACTGATGTGTATGTGAACTTTATATTGTATAATAATAAATAAATAAATAAATAAATTGTTACAGGTACAATCTCTAATATTTGTTTCTTTGATGAACAAATATAACAATCAAATTATTGTTGCTTTGATAATTATATTTATCAAGTTCTAAAAAATATGAGTTTGGGACACGATGAGGTAAGTTAAAAAAAAAGTGTTACCACAATATTGTTATCATTAATCATTTATTCATTGAAAAATTAAAATAAATCATATTAATTAATTTTGTTTTAAAATAAATGAATTGATAGTTGGATTGAGTATAACTTTCAATTAATAGATTAGGGATCTTACAATGATTTATTTAAAAATTTAAATGAGTTATAAAGGATTAATTAAATAAGTTATTACTTTCCTAATTGACTCAATTTAAATTCAGCTAAACTTAACCGTTTGCCATCCCTAGATTTTATTGACAATTATCAAATGAGTGTTGAGATAAACATCAATGCAACATTGTACGCATCAATTATTAGTCAATTGGAATTTTATGGCCAATTTTAGACCATGGCAAATTCAGAGTCAATATTTTTGTTTTGAAATTAGCCATAAAATATTCCCAATCATCCTATAAATACAGTAGTCTAAGCAGTATGGAGAGTGCGAAATCAAATTAACACTGTGAGCATCCTTCACTTGTGATTTCTTGATCAAGCACTAAAATATGAACTGGTGGTGGACTAGATCTATTGGTGCTGCCACGGCAAGTATCTTCATTTCCTCTCTTAATTGATGTTATTATTGTATTATTTCAATATTTTAAAACATGAGTTTCGTTTTCTTTTCAACAAATCATATTAGAAGCAGTTTGCTGGAATACACACAGACACTCTTTAAATTGTTAAGTATCAGTATTTATTTCAGTTTCAATGTTTACCTAATGCTTTTTCTAACACGAACTATTTTCTTTCAGAAGAAATTCGATGAAGTCCCACGAAGCTTCAATAGTGTAGCACTGGTGATCGGCGTCACTGGCCTTGTCGGAAATAGTCTCGCTGAGATACTCCCTCTAGCCGACACTCCCGGTGGCCCGTGGAGGTCTATGGCGTCGCTCGCCGTCCCCGTCCCAGCTGGAACGCCGATCATCCTATCCAATACATCCGGTGTGATGTCTCCGACCCAGTGGATGCACAAGAGAAGCTCTCCCCACTCACCGATGTTACCGACATCTTCTACGTCACCTGGACCAACAGAGCCACCGAGGTTGAGAACTGCGAAGTTAACGGTTCTATGTTAAGAAATGTCCTTCGCAACATCATCCCAAATGCTCCAAATCTCCGCCACATATGCCTACAGACTGGAGCTAAGCACTATGTTGGTTCGTTTGAGTCATTGGGTAAGGTCAAACCCCATGAGCCACCTTTCACTGAGGATATGCCCAGGCTTGACGCACCCAACTTCTACCATGCCCTAGAAGACATTATGATTGAAGAGGCCAAGAAGAAGGAGGGTCTGACTTGGTCCGTTCACCGTCCCAATCTGGTATTTGGGTTTTCCCCTTGTAGCTTGCTAAACATTATGGGGACGCTTTGTGCGTACGCCGCCATTTGCAAGCATGAGAGGCTTCCATTGAAATTTCCTGGCACGAAAGAGTTGTGGGAGAGTTATGGTACGGGGTCAGATGCAGATCTGATAGCAGAGCAGCATATATGGGCAACAATAGACCCATATGGGAAGAATGAAGCATTTAATTGCAGTAACGGAGATGTGTATAAGTGGAAGCACTTATGGAAGGCGCTGGCTGAAAAGTTTGGAATTGATGATTACGAGTTTAAAGAAGATGGTTTGGCGTTGTCGGAGATGATGAAGGACAAGGATAGAGTGTGGGAGGAAATAGTGAGAGAGAATCACTTGCAGCCCACGAAGCTGGAAGAGGTAGGTGCCTGGTGGTTTGCTGATTTGGTGTTTGCAAATGTGGGTGCATTAGATAGCATGAACAAGGCCAAAGAGCATGGCTTTATGGGATTCAGGGACTCCAAGAAGTCTTTTAAATATTGGGTAGACAAGACCAAAGCTTACAAGATTGTGCCTTGATCATATGGAAAAAGATTTGGTACACCGCCGGTGGACATTTTTTTGTCCACCAGCGGTGTCCAGATCTTGCCATGTGTCCAAGACAATTTTAAAAAATATTACTTTAAACACATGGCATGATCTGGACACCGCTGGTGGACAAAAAAATGTCCACTGGCGATGTACCAAATCTTTACTCTGATCATATTATGATGGCATTAATTTATATTTGTGCCCAGTGGAATAAATGTGTCAGGTTGCTCACTTGGGGTGGGAGTCTCCTACAGTACTCTTTGTTGTTGTGAGCTTTTCAATTTTGTGAGAAATAAAACATTAAGTAATGACAGATTACTTCTGTACAATTTACGCACCTTTAGGTTGTGAAGAGATTTTTGACAAAAAATAAAATAAAATAAAATAAAGGAGTGAAGAGATTGTGTTCAAGCTAGTATTCTGAAATCTTAAAATCAGGAATACTTGGTATCCTTTGTACTTCTATATTTATTATATGAAACATGCAGTTTAATTTTGCTGCTTTTGTTCTTTCTTTCTTTTTTTGTCCCAAGGGTCTAAGGGCAAAGCTGTTTATATCGGTATCTTGTATGCCTATATATGGCTTCTATCTAACTGCATTAATTAGTATAATTTGTTAAATTGATAACAAATAATTATATAATTGATGATTGAAAAAACAGTTAATCATGTAATGAGTTAATTGTAAATTAACTTAACACACATTAGCTATCTAATATTTATTGCTAATAAATTTTATCTTTCCATGTAAATTATGAACAATATGATTATTTAACCATGTATGAAATGGAAAAAAAAACTTAGTTTTTAGAATGAGTTAATACTCTTTTAGAATTGACTTTATGTAGAATACCCCCAGCGACAAATATTTCCGACTTGAGATACAATCTTTAAATTTTGTTTCTTTGATGAAGAAATAATAATCCGATTCTTCTTTTCAACTTGAGTTTGACTCAGGGGCTTATCGCTGAATATGTGAACGACTGAAGCGGCTTGAAAGCTTAGCTGGAGAAGTAGCATAACAATACTGAGCATTGGAGAGTCAAATATTCTACTTCTTTGCAAATGATCTAATTAAGGTCCTATTTACAAGGCCCTAGATAGTTATATAGAGAGAAAGGAACAAAGAATGTTATTTAATTAATTCACTAACATTTGTTTTTCAATCATGTTGAGAGAGAGGTACAGAGGAGACAGAGAAGAAGGTAAAGAAAGATTGAGAAAAAAAAAACACCAGAATGAGTGCAAAGGAATGGGTGGTGCCGTGTGGTGGTGGACAAGAGCAGATGAAGAAATGAAGGGAAGCATAAGGTTGGGAGAGGAAAGAAGAATTGGAAAAAGAAAAGAAAAAATTACATGAGAGAGAAGATTAATGCGAGCTCGGACGTGGCGTGTAGGCATTGTTAACCTTCTCCTGTTAAATGACTTAACTGCGTTGACAGAATAGTACAAACAAGACACAAATTTTAAAATTAAGGGATTAAATTGTATTTAAAAAATGTAAAAAAAATGAATGAAAATTAATTAATTAATTAAAGGACTAAAATACTATTTAAATCTTTAATTATTATTTAATAATTATGCACTTTTTTTTGAGAAATTGTTTGAAAATTTTTAAGATTTCACTCAGTTTAATTTTTTTTAATATATGAATTAATTTTTAAAAATATCAAACTCATTACGTATTAAAATTTAGTCACTAAAATTTAATATACAATAAATTTAATATTTTTTTATCAATTAACAAAATAATTCACGAGTCAATAATTTAAGAGATTAGTTTGTACACTAAAAAAATTAAATAGTTAAATTTACATAAATATATAAATTAAAAAAATTAAAATATTGATTTACTCGTATTTTTTTTTTACTAATTAGAAGAAAATCAACATCAGAAAACAAAGCTCCAAAGCTAACACAGCAAGACCAACACCTTCCGTCAGAAGACAAATAAAATATTTATAGAATGGTAAATTTCATTTAAAAGTAGAGTTTCAAAAGCATTTATAATAATTGCAGATATTTTTTTTAATAACAAATAAATATTTATAATTTAAATAAAATATTTAATAATTCTTTGAATTTTAAGACAAAAAAATTGTCTCCGTTTCTATTGGTGCTACAGCTATACAATTACTTTTATTCACTTATGAAATCAATCTAATAATTTTTAAAATAAAATAAAATATTTAGACTAAATCAAAGAAAAAATTACTAACAATACAACAAAAATATCAACTCTAATTGAAGTAAAATAAATAAATTTGTATTTACTAATAAAAATATATTGAAACAATAAAATTTTAGATCCTTCTAGAAAAAGGAAAGATTAAAATATTTTCTTAGATATATTATAAAAAATAGATTAAAAATTTACTTACACAAATATAATAAATAAATAAAATAAGAGAGGGGCTGCGCATATAACTATTGGTCCCAAATACATTTCCTTCCTTGTCTCGTCAGGGAATGTGTCTCTCTCGTTGCCCAGCCCAGCCATATTAGAAAACGATTTTATAACATGTGTTAAAGGACCGCGTTGAAAGGGGCGACACGAGCGGGCCAAGGTATACTTTCCATTTTGAATGAATTCTTATGCCGGACCTTTCTATGGTATGGGAAGAATCAAAATGTTGGAAATTCAAAATCGCCATTCAGAAAAATCTAAGGGTTGTTTGTTTACTGTTTCTAAAATAATTTTTTTATTTTTAATTGTTTTTAGAATAAAAAATTTGTTTAGAAACTATTTTTTATTATTATTTTGAAAATAAATTCTGAAAATAAATTATTTTTAAAACAAAAATAAGATATAGTTATTTTTGCTTTCTCTGTTTTTGTTCTTAGATCACCCCAAAAGAAGAAAATAATATATTTTTAAAATAGTTTATGAAACGGTTTTTTTTAGTTTTGTTTTACAAAACAATTTTTAAATATAGATTTTAGAAATAATTTTAAAAAACAAAAAAAATCCAACAAGCCTTAATTCATTTGACTTTTTAATCTCTTCTTTAGTCCTTTTCTGGTGTGACTATTTCACCTTTAGGTTGTAAAGAGATTTTTGACCAATAATATTAATAATAATAATAAAATAAAGGTGTGAAGAGATTTTGTTCAAGCGAGTATTCTGAAATCTAAAAACAGGAATACTTGGTATCCTTTGGAATTCTTTATTTATTATATGAAACATGCACTTTAGTTTGCCTAGAATCATACTGTTTTAGTTCTTTTTCCTTTTTTCTTTATTTTGTCATAAGGGTCTGGTGCGCACTGTCGCAGGCACGCCCAAATTAAAACCTTACCTCAACACTAACCTGTAGTAGTGGGAGTAAGGGTCGATCCCACAGAGACTGGAATTACCTTATGTGATTCAGAAGGGGGGATTGAGAGTCGCAATTAAAATTAAGTAAACAATAGCAAAAATAATTGAGAGAAAGTGATTAATGAGAAAAGCGTTGGTTTTGATCGATATTCACCATCAAGGGATTGCATTGATCATAGACAAAATTATCAATCTTAAACCAAATATCTATCATTGGGATTCTATCCCAGTTCCTCCTTAAGCCTAGTAAATTAATGACAATCGCACTAATTATACTCTAATTAACGAGCAATCCTTTAGCACATCGGTAAAGCATAACTTATTAACCGCATGAAGAACAAGAGAAACTAATAGAGCTAAACGAATACAAGCACATCGGTTATATTCAATTTAGTTGATATTCATCATAGGGTTAACGATTTATAATCCAAAATCCTTAATCCTATTTGCTTCACGAATCAAGTAATAAAAGCTTTGTTCAAAACCTAATTCAGCAGCTACACATACAATATACTAGTAGGCCTCCTAGCAATCACATGCATAATATTAAGAAAATAAGAACAGATGAATAAACAATACCCGGTTAAGATTGAATGCAATGAAATCAAATCCATATCTCACAATGACATCAAATCCCTTGAGGTTTCAATCTCCCTCAACCAACTAAAGAAAATTAGCCGCGCAGGGCCATAGAAAACTAAACAAGAAGTAAAGAAAAGAGTTGAGAACTTGAATGAATTCTTTGCTGAATGAATCGATCCCTTCTCTGCTTACTTTCCTTCCTTTTTATCCATTCAACCCTCCTAGTCGAAGTAGGAAAGTTTTTTGGTCAAATCTCCATCAATTGGGCTTCAAATCAAGCGAAAAAAAACCTAAAATCGCGACTTCCGGAGCGGCGGCGCCGCGGCTCATAAGTTCAACGCCGCGGCACTGCGAAACTTCATCCACGGGGTGCCGCGGCGCAACCATGCAGCGCCGCGGCGCTCGTGGTTCTGGGGCAAGGGCGCCGCGGCGCCAATAACCAGCGCCGCGGCGCTACGAGACATCCATGACGGGCCGCCGCGGCGCTGTATTGTGAGCGCCGCGGCGCCTAGAAAATGTCAGATTTTGCCAAAGTGCCGAACACGAAAGTTGTAGCTCTATGTTTCTTCTTTCCATAGCCGCTGGAATCAGCTCAATCGGAGCTCAAATGAGTGAGATATGCTTCCATTAGTGACGAAAGGTCAGAAATCAGCATTTTTCATGAATTTCTTATCTTTTTCTTCCATTTTCTTCTTCCTTTGTTCCTACAACACAAAACACAAAACTAAGCTAATTCCTAATTATATTTTACTTAAATCAAACAAAAGGTAAGTATAAAGGTATTAAAATCATGCTTAATTAAGATCACATCAGGGTCTAAGGGTAAAGCTGTTTATATCAGAATCTTGTATGCCTATATCTGGCTTCTATCTAACTGCATTAATTAGTATAATTTTTTAAATTAATAACAGTTAATTATATAATTGATGATTTTAAAAACAGTTAATCATGTAGTGCAGCTGGGAGCTAATTGTAAATTAACTTAACCGACAATAGTTATCTGATATTTATTGCTAATAACTTTTATCTTTCCATGTAAATTATGAACAATATAATTATTTAACCATGTATAAAAATAAAAATAAAAACTTCAGTTTTTAAAGTTGACTTTATGTAGAATACCCCCAGCGAAACATATTTCCAATCTCCTGTTTCATTGAATATCAGAAAAACAGCTTTTAGCACAGATGCGGCTCTATTTATCCACCCTTCTGCTTAAAAGTCTTCACTCCATTAGTCCAAGCAACTATAAGTCTATAGAACAAATGGCTAGATTGGCATCCCTTACGTACATAAATAACTAGATTATAGTCCATCAGAGTCAAGCATTAATTATAGGCAATTAAATTGCATGCAAATAGAGTAGATGTTTAGAATAAGTCATAATTCACCAATGTTATAAAAAAAATATTTCACAAAACTGAGAAATGAATTTAGAGTAAATATTTATAATAAATTGTAATAAAATCTTTTTTTTTTGTCAATTAAAGGAGCACAGAGCTTAACAGGACAAAACAAACTACACTTTAGGTCTTTATCTTTGCTAGTAAATCCTACAATATTTGGTATTTATACCAAATTTTTATAAGCAAAGATATAGTAAATACCATATAATAAAGGAACGTTGCACTTGAGTTCTATTTATAACACTTCCAAAAGAGTCATGAAGTTCATTAATAATGCTTTATTCATTATGATGAATATTGTCACATCAATCAATCGGAAATTTGCTAATTATTCTTCATAATATAGCTGTAGAAGTGCACCACATAAAGCATTTGATAAATTCAGCCCTAGAAGCACACTGTATTAGGACCCTCGGTGGGGTTCAACGTTTGGGCGCGGGGGCGGAGACATTTTGACGCATGCTACTTTTTGTTATTGATATCCACTGTGTATTGTACATTAAGAAAAGAAAAAGGTTTCAGATGCACTATACATTTGTATGCGTTGAGAAAAAACAAATTTGACCATCGAAAATAGTTGTTTATGGATGAGAGCCATGTGATGTTTTCTGGTTTGTTCAGTCCAGATTACATGCCACATGGCTCACTCAATTTGGTTTGTTTCCTTATTCAGATAACTAATCCCCCCTCCCTCCTTTTCCATTTTTTCTTCATATTGGGATCTCTGTTTTTCCCTCTTCTCTCCAATTTTCACTCTCTATTGCTTCTTCTCTCCATTTACCTGGCGGTGAGTATAGCAGCAATTAAGAAGGAACAAGCAAGAGCCTTGGTCTTGCTTCATTTTTCTGCCCTATCTCAAAACCACTTTTCAACACTCATATTTTGTTTTAGAGTTTAGTAATTTTATACATTTTTTATATTGGTTAAAAACAAGACAATGTCTTACCAATAAAAGAAATAAGACAATGATAATATTTTTTATGTTATTAGTTATGTTTTACAAATCTTGTTAAAAGAAATAAATATAGCAGTTATTAGTTCTGAAAAAGTTTCTATAGTAAGTTCATTTTTTTTAGCTCATTTACAAAATTATGCTTAGGACTGTACGTTGAGTATTTGACTAAATTAAAAAAGACAGTATGATGCCTATAAAAAAAATACCTATTATGTGTAGCATTTATTTGTATGAAATATTATTTTTAATGAAAAATCTGGTTGCTTCTACGTTAGAATTATACATGTAGTAGTTTATGTCGAACATTGAAATGTGAAAAAATATAAATTATATGGACATGTCACTTGACAGAACAGGAAATTGCCACATGGTAGTGTAAGGAGCAGCCGTGTGGCAATTCTTTTATGTTGGGAAAAAACTTTTTTAGTGTTGGCTCATTATCGGATAGTGTTCTAGCAGAATCAGAAAGAGAAGTTCATACACAAAAGCAAATGGTATAGAATTACTAAACGTAGATTGAATAATGTGAAGTGATCAAAGTGCAAGAGCGCCATTCTTTTATAAAATAATACAACGTTAGATATAATGTCTAATTGCTTTTTATATTACTTATCTTGCATATTATTTACATGCTAATCAATAATTATTGGAAGCCTTTGTTGTTTTCTCCAATATATGGTCAATTAAATTAGAAAAAAAAATTAAATGCACTCTTTGCATTCAATAAAATTCATTATTAATTGTATATATAACTCCTTTAATATCCTGTATTTTTTTAAATAATTATTTTTTATAAACAAGTATTATTTTTAAATGATTATATTTTGCTAAAAGCAAATATACTTTTAATCAAAATGATTTTTGTTTTGTCTAAAATAATTATATTTGCCTCTAATAAATTTTTATTTTATTTTTAAAAAATTTCTTTCTTCTAATATATATGAAGATATTTTATATTGTGATTTGTTTTATTAAAATTTTATCAAGAAAAGTCATGATTTGATATAGCAACTAAAATTTTGCATGAATAAAAATTTTGAGAAAATTTTGAAATGTTTTAGGATGAAAAATAATATTTATATGTATATAATCAAAGAATAAATTATCAAATATTCAATTATTAAATAATAATAATAAGAATAACAAAAAAAAAAGGAGAGCAAGCAATAGTAGGCTGGGGCATCCCCTCCTCTCCATTTTTTTTCCTTACACCTTCTCTTTCTAAAATCAAACTTCTCTCTAAAATATCTCCCAAACTAGACATCCAATTGAGATACCGAAAGTACTGTTGAATTTGTGGCGACAAGAGTTTCAAAACCCATTGATCAATTTTTTCGAAAACTCACAAAAAATTATGAACAATAACCACGAGATAAAGTTTAGGATTTCAAAATTTCTTGACATTTTTTTTTGGTGATTTTGACCATAGAATCATGTTTAAGAGATAGAATAATCCTTGTATGTAAATTTTTCTGGCTGGATAACATGATTTGAAGCTTTAAATTATTAAAAATTTCTCGGATTAACAATAACCATGAACAGTTTTTTACGCATGAACAATGTGTGAACAGTACTGAAAAATGATTCCATATGTATTTTGTTCTAAGTTGAAGCTGCATGGAATTGTTAATTAATTGGATTAGATTAGGCAAATGCATTTGAGAAGCTATTAGTTTGGAATCTTAAAGTTGGTATATGTATGGGATAGGAATTTAGCCAAATTGATGTAGGAACTAAAAAGCTTGGTATTGAAATAAATATAGATTTGTATGTGATGAAATATTAGACTCTTAGCATGGTAATTGAGTGTCATGTAGGAATGATGATGATGTGATATTGTATCATAGGTCTCGAAGAAAATTCTAACCAAGTTGAAAGTTCGCTTAGTAGCTTGGACATTGGAAGTGAAAGGAAAAGGGGTTGCCCTCCTTGAATCCTTAAAGTGTGAGTGAATATAATTTACTATAACGTCTTTTTAAATCTCTCTCATGCCCATGTATTTTAAAACAAAGTTTTAATTGTGAATAGCATAAATTGAATTTCATGTTTACATTGATTTATATTCTTAGAAGTTATAGGACATACAGAACAGACTTTTAATAATCTCTCATGAGTTTATGAAGAAAATATGGTGTTATGTTACATTTTATTGAATCTTATAATTGTATCATTTCTCAAATTGTTTCATATGATTTATGTTATAACTGATACCTCATTATTTCATGAATATGGTAAAATTGGATTTGGATTTATGTCTGGAATGTGTCTTTGGGATTGAATGTCATGGTTTATCTGAACTTGAATGAAAATGTTATATTTTTAATTTTGGAGAATGAATATCTATGCCGGAACTTTGTCCGAAGAATGTCTTGGAAGGGAGGGATATATTTTGTCTTAAAATTTTTTTATCCTCATGCTTTCCAATTTTCCTTTCAGTTTATATTTTTGGTTTATTAAACTTGTTTATTCTGAAGAAATCATTGACAAAAACACTGTTAGCTAACGACAGAGATAGCTAGTCTTGGTGCACTATGTAACCCTAGCTAGCAAGGGAGTTGCTAGCCCCTTGTGCGAAAGGGTACATAAGGATTAGATTGTGAATAAGTATGGAGTTGAGGTATGTCTTTTTCAATAGTTAGTGGCATTTGACCTGGTTACCTATGATGAGAATGTGGTAATTTATCCGTCCTATTGCTGTGTGCTTGAGACAGTCATCATATAGAAAGATTAGGGAGTTGAGAGAAGCTCCTCCCAACCTTATGGTATAAATGATAAGAATGTGATGATATATCCGTCCCATTGTTATGTGCTTGGGTATAAAAAATTATAATTATTGTTCAACTTTGAGTCCTCCTCTAAATATTTTTTTTTCATAAAGAGTTATCTTCCTATTTCTTTATTTGATTTTGAAATTATTGTTTATTATATTGAATATTAAGATTTCAAATTTTCTCTTAACAAAATTTAACCTCTTTAAAGTTTTAGTTTGTTGTTATATACATTGATTTAGATAATATTATATTCTGACATAGTTTTTATTTATGAAAACTCGTACGTATGATCTGTTCTGTTTCAGTTATATATTTACTTACTAAGTTGTGTAAACTCACCCCCTTATTTAATCATTTTCAAATAGCACTAAAAAGTCCAATCTGCATTCATCCGAACTTGAATATAGTAGCAGTTTCAGTGGGAAGCCTAATGGTTCCTAGGACTCCTTAACATTTTTTTTGTAATCTTATATATTTTTTTTTGTAATCTAGATTGTGCTCCGGTGATTACAGACATGATCCTTTTTCTGTTGTGTACTCTATACATGTTGATTTTGATTAAGGCTATCTATATACAAGAATTGTATATCATGAATTTATGAAAAGATGATTATATATATAAATGAAAAGTTCATTTATGATACAGTGTGAGGTGATATTGTGTATTAGTTTTTAATTATCTATTTTGTGGCTTACGATTTAAGGGTCAATTCTTTATATGGTACGAGTCATATATCCTAAATTGGGGTTGTGACATCCTTGCGCTTCAAATTTTCATAAATAAAAAATGTTCTCACAAAGCATATAACCGAAAGCAAAAGACAAAGACGTCTCAACCTCCTTTCGTTTTTATTATTATTTTTGGTATAGGCTGCCTTGATAATGTCAAATCCCTCAACAGGAATTACATCAAGAACCTTGAATTGTATTGTTTTTTAATTCACTAAAGGGGCTCACAACTTTTTCTCCTCTCAGTTATGAAAAAAGAAAATTGGTGGAGGCAGATTATTTCCACTTCATTGGTTTTTTTTCAACTTATCAATTTTGTTTCTCTTTTATTAAAACACTTTAAAATATCAATGTGATATACAAGCATAAAAAAATTCCACATTCTCTATGATATATATATATATATATATATATATATATATATATATAGCAGACTCAATTTCACTAAATTAGAATTGGTGTCAGGTTATATTGATATAGTACGCATGAACTGGAGGAGGAAAGAAAGCATTGTGATGATGGAAAAACTAAACTCAAAAATTGGCAGACTTAGATAATTAAGACAATGATACTCATTAAGAAAATGATTAACTGGAATTCACCAATACTATTTACTGCTTCTTACTGAATAAAGTTCTTCATTTCTTCTCCTAACTTCACTCCCAATCTGCAAATTTTCATAATAGGACAAAAGAAAGTCGAAATCATGACTCTAATCAAGATCATTACAAAATGTACCAGTAACATAATAACAAGTCATCACAGGTAGCCTGAAACTTGTGTTGATGACAATGATCAAATGCGAGAGATAAAGTGAGACAGTAAAGGAAGAAAACAAAACCAATAAAGACTATAAGAAAAAAGGATTTTCGGTGGCTATTTTTTTCGTAGAGTTAAAAGTTTGTCACTAAAATTTACATTCAGTGTCGAACCAAAGTGGTCACCATTAAAAAGTATTTTTTTAATTTTTTAAAATTGTATATTTTAAGTAACAACCATTGTAAATCGTCATTGAAAATTATGGGATTTATACTTAAAAGAAAAACGAAAAACAACTCTACAATGTTCCCCCGTACCTTCTGAAACCCAAACTTTCATTTCCCTCTCTCTTCCTCGCCGATCTCTTTTCTCAACCCGCGGAGCTTTACTAACCCAAAACCCAAACTTTCATTTCCACCTTGATCTCCCTCGCACACCCAACGAACCCAAAACCCTGTTTCCCCCAATCTCCTCCTCTTGGAACCAGAATCACTCTTTGCACTTCAAGCAAGCACTCGAGTATCTCGTTCCTTTTGGTTTCTGACTTCAAGCAAGTACTCGAGCAAGCATATTTCTGATTGTCTCACCTTTACTTTAATCTTCTGGCCGAGGTTTGAACCAAGTTGGAAACGGGTCATCCATTGCATGTGTTTCAGTGTTCATTTCTTTCTTTTTGGTTTCGATCCTAGCAGTGAAAGCAAGATTCCCTCTTCCATAATTTGTTTTTTGGTATTATACATATTTTGGACTTGCTTTTGTACATATTTCCATTGTAACTTTGGGAATCACTTTTTTGAGGCAGCCAATCTGTAAGTGTGAGATTATTTGTTAATATTAAGTTTGATTGTTTTATTTTCTTCTTTCCCCTTTGATAATCTGCGGCTGTATAGGTCCGATTTGAGCTTGTAATGGCGGCAGGTTTTATTTCTGTTTTCATTATAAAATGTGGTCCAAGATTTGTGATTTATGTTGCAATATCTGTCATATTGTTTGTAGGCTAGAATTTTTCATTATGGTTCCTTCAGCTTGATTGATGAGCCTTGCAAATCAGCTCATCTTACCGCTACGAGTACTGCCAGAAACTCTGGTTCTATTCTCTCTTATGATCCAAACTTGAGATTGGCGCTATGGCCATCAGCTGAAGCTGCTCGGAATGGAATAATAGTATATGGGATTAAGCAGATATAATTAAGTTATAGTATAGATTGAAGAGCATTCTGTAATCCCCCCTTCCCCCAGCACCCAAAATAATTAGAGCTGATTTGGAGCTTTTATGTATATGCAGATAAGTGAGGATGAGATCACATTCTTGACTGGCGGTGATGATCCTTATGATGATAATTTGTGTTGAATAAGCTTTTTTCATCCTAATCTTAAGCTTCTAGTTGTAACTGAAGGGTCAGAGGGTTGTAGATATTACGCCAAGGTAGGCTTGTTAAAGTCATTTGGCTTGAAGTGTCTCTTGAGGGAGATAATTAATCATTTCTTCATTTACTGAACTCTGTCTGAGTGTGTCTGCTTGTATTCACTTTTAGTTGACAAATTACATGATGTATAAAGTTACCAATGGGCTGTCCTTTCTTTTACTCTAATAAGTTATGAAGTTATGAGCGAGCTGATATAATGGTTTAGTGTTAATGTACCTCACTAATGTTTGGTAGTGTAACATCATCTTGTAGTGATATGCTTGATGGCTACTAGCAGCTGGTAAAATTGGTGTGAAGTTTGCTCTAAGTTCAACCAGTGTTCAACAAAATCTGATTGCTAAACTTTGTGCCGGAATTGAGGGGCAGGGTTGCAGGTGTTAAAGTTAAGCTTGTTGACACAACTGGCACTGGTGATGCATTGGTTAGTGGGATGCTGTACAGTATAGCTTATGACCCAAGCCATTTTCAAGTATCTCAGAGTTTTAACACCAACTGATTTTCATATTGTTCTGGCCCCATATGTCTCTCTCATAATATAAAACACTGGAGTCTTTTCTTGTCATAACCTGTTTCTTCTGACTAATTTTCTACAAATTTCACGTGAGTGTAGCAGGGTCAAAGAAAGCCACAATTTTTTATATTCAAACTCTATTTGAATTGAAAATGTAAATGAATCATCATTATCTATTCACTGCTGTCAATGTTTTCCATCAAAATACTTAGTAAAAGTTTAAAGCTGCATCATGCATTGTGGTAGAAGATAAACTCAAACGAAAATTTGATTCACGAGTCAGTGACATTGTTTATGTCACGACCCAAAAATAGGAGTACATAACTGGCACGGGTTTTGAGAATAATCTCATCCCGTAAGCCTTTAGTATGATACATATAAATGATTTTCTCATAAATAGTATAGATTGTAACCAAACACATAATCACATTCATTTGAGAGTTTAATTATCTAATACTGTATAATTTTAATTATCTCAAATATACATAAATACTCTGCAAATGGAAGCTGAGATCCTGTCTGTGATATATAGAGCAACTGTAGAGTACAAGTACAATATAAATCAAAGTCTACGAGCCTTGAAAACAAAGTAGGCTCACCCAGAGATCATGCCATCTAGCTAGTCAACTATCTGGAAAAAAATGTAGAGATATCGTGTAGTGAGTTTGACAACTCAATGAGCAAATATAGCTTACTATAACTGAAATAGAAAAGACCATTCGCACGAATTTTCATAAATAGAAATTATGTTAGAATATAAAATTATCTAAATCAATGTATATAACAACAAACTAAAGCTTTAAAGAAGGTAAATTTTGTTAAAAGAAAATCTAAAATCTTAAGATTTAGTATAATAAACAATAATTTCAAAATCAGATAAAGAAATAGGAAGATAACTCTTTATAAAAAAATGTTTAAAGGAGGACTCAAAGTAGATCCATAATTATAATTTTTATACTCAAGCACAAAGCCTGGTAAGGGCAATCACCATATACATTGTTTTATTCCAAGCACATAGCAATGGGACGGGTAAATCACGATATTCTCATAATTCATATCATAAGGTTGGGAGGAGTTTTTCTCAACTCCCTAACATTTTCATATGTTGACTGTCCCAAGCACACAGCAATAGGACAGATAAATTATCACATATTCATCATAGGTAACCAGGCCAAATGCCACTGGCTATTTAGGGAGACATATCTCAACTCCATACTTATTCATAATTCAAATCCTCATGTGTTTTTTCGCACAAGGGGTTAGCAACTTCCTTGCTAGCTAGGGTTTCAAGGTGCACCAAGGCTAACTATCTCTGCCGCTAACTAACAGTGTTCTATCAATGATTCCTCCAGAATAAACAAATTTAATAAACCAAAAATGTAAACTGAAAGGAAAATTGTAAAGTATGAGGTTAAAATTCTTTTTAAGACAAAATATATCTCTCCATTTCAAGATATTTCTCGAACAGAGTTTGGCATAGAAATTCATTCTCGAAAATTAGAAATATAACATTTTCATTTCAGTCTAGATAAACCATGACATTCAGTCCCAAAAATACATTCAAACATAAATTCAAATTATATTCATGAAATAATGATGTGTCAATATAACCTAAATCATATGAACAATTTGATAAATAATACAATTATAAAATCCAATAAAGTGTAAAATAATACCATATTTTCATCACAAACTTAGGAGGGATTATTAGAGGTCTGTTCTGCTTGTCCTATAGCTTATAAGAATATAAATCAATATAAATATGAAATTCAATTTATGCTATACACAATTAAAACTTTGTTTTAAAATGCATGGACATGAGAGAGATTTTAAAATGCATTATAGTAAATTATATTCACTCACAGGGTAAGGGCCCCAGATTGGACATGTCACGACCCCAATTTGGGATACATGACTGGCACGACATAAGGGGATGACCCTTAAACCGTAAGCCACAAAAATAGACAATTAGAACCTAGCACACAATATCATAAATGAACATTTTAGTTATATACATAATCATCTTCTTACTAATTCATGTCATACAGTCCTTGTATATAGATAACATTAACCAACACACATAAAGTACACAACAGAAGCAGGATCCTGCCCATGATCATCGGAGCACAATCTAGATTACAAAAGAAAATAAACATTACAAAAGATATATTAAGGAGCCCTAAGAACAATTGGGCTCACCACTGAAACTACTACTTTATTCAAGTTCGGATGGATGTGGGTTGGACTCTTTAATGCTATCTGAAAACATAAAATATGAGGGAGTGAGTTTACGCAACTCAGTTTGCAAATATAGCTTACTATAACTGAAACAAAACAGATCATACGCACGAGTTTTCATAAATACAAAGTATGCAAGAATATAACATATCTAATTCAATGTAAATAACAACAAACTAAATAAATTTGATTAAGAGAAATTATGAAATCTTGAGATTTAATATAATAAACAATAATTTCAAAATCAAATAAGAAATTAATTCTTTAAAAATAAAATGTGTAGAGGAGGACTCAAAGTAGAACCATAACAATAATTTTTATACCCAAGCACGAAACCTGGTAAGGGCAATCACCACATACATGTTTTATCCCAAGCACATATCAATGGGTTGGGTAAATCACCATATTCTCATCATTCATATCATAAGGTTGGGATGAGTTTTCCTCAACTCCCTAACCTTTTCATATGTTGACTGTCCCAAGCACACAGCAATGGGACGGGTAAATAATCACATTCTCATCATAGGTAATCAGGCCAATTGCCACTGGCTATTGGAGGAGACATACTTCAACTCCACATTTATTCACATTTTAATCCTCATGTGCCCGTTCGCACAAGGGGCTAGCAACTCCCTTGCTAGCTTGGGTTACATGATGCACCAAGGCTAACTATCTCTGTCGCTAGCTAACAGTGTTTCTGACAATGATTCCTCCATAATAAACAAATTTTATAAACCAAAAATATAAAACGAAAAGAAAATTGGAAAAAATGAAGTTAAAATTCTTTTTAAGACATAAATATATCCCTCCCTTTCAAGACATTCACCGGACAGAGTTCCGGCATAGAAATTCATTCTCCAAAATTAGAAATACAACAGTTTTATTCCAGTCCAGACAAATCATGATATTCAGTCCCAAAGACACATTCCAAACATAAATCCAAATACAATTTCACCATATTCATGAAATAATGAGGTATCAGTATAACATAAATCATATGAAACAATTTAAAAAAAATAATACAATTATAACTTTCAATAAAGTGTCACATAACACCATATTTTCATCTCAAACTCAGGAGGGATTATTAGAGGTCTGTTCTGCATGTCCTATGGCTTCTACGAATATAAATCAATGTTAACATGAAACTCAAGTTATGCTATTCACAATTAATTTTTTTTTTAAATGCATGAACATGAGAGGGATTTAGAAAGACGTTATAGTAAACTATATCCACTCACACTTTAGGGATTCATGGAGGGCAACCCCTTTTTCTTTTCACTTCCAATGTCCAAGCTATTAAGCGAACTTCCAACTTGGTTAGGACTTTCTTCGAGACCTATGATATAACATCACATAATCATTATTCTTGCATGGCACATAATTACCATGCTATAAGTCTAATATTTCATCACATACAAATTCATATTTCTTTCAAGACCAAACCTTTTGGTTCCTACATCAATTTGGCTAAAGCTATATACTTCTCAATCTAACACCAACTTTTAATTTTATATGCATTTCCAATTCCTTTAGTAGCTAGCTTATAATCCAAAATTCAAGAATTTTCCTTATACTTTCAAAATTTCTATCACATACATATACCAACTTTAAGCTTCCATACTAATAGATTCTTAAATGACTACTCCCAAAACTTATTGGATTATTTGAACCTCCAATTCATTCTCTACAACCTAGAATATCCAAAATCAAATTTCTTGAGCGCGGTACTGTTCATGTTACTATTCACCGAAGTAAAAATCCATGATCTAGGTAATCAAATGATGTTTTCTACTTATAAAAATTGGCATAGAAGTTGTACAACAAGTCCTTAACATGATTCTATGCCCAAAATTTCCATAGAACAGCAAAAAGACCAAAAATTTGAGAATTTACCTTGCTGCTACAGTAAATCGCAGAGCACGCTACAGTAAATCGCAGAGCAAAATTTTTCAGCTGAAAAATCAATGGATTGTTTCAAACTTCCTAGGGGTTTTGCAGTAGATTTCCAGCCTTAACATAAGGGACTTGAGTGGCTGGAAATTTGGATGAAGATGGCACACAAAATGGAAGGAAATGGTAGGGTTTTGGGTGGGAGAGAAATACACATTTTGCTGGCTGGAAATTTCTTCTGAAGCAGCGTGCATTCATAAAAACTAATGGGAGGGGTATTGTTGTCATTTCCAAATTATATAAGGGCAATTTAATCTTTTCCTTCTAAGATAAAAGGGGTATTTGGGTAATTGTCTTCATAATAATAAATAATAAAAAAATGGAATATCACAGGACAGCCCCAAAATCCACGTTTCCCATCTGAATTTGATCAATTAGACATTAAAAATGAGTCTGGAGGGTTCAAAAACCTAAAAAATGACCCCGGGAGCTTGGTCAACGCTGGCACTGTTCATGGCCAGAAAAAATTGTTCATGCGCGGCTAAAATCACTATTCACGGGGCAGATACTGTTCACAGTACTGTTTGGCACTATTCACAGTTATTGTTCACCGAAGTAAATTTTGCAAAATGAAATCATCAAATCATCTTTTTTGACTGTGAAACTTATCCTACAACTAATACTCTACATCCTTAACAAAACCCTTAGGTTGAAAGCTTGAAAAACCATCAAAAATCTAGCATTTTAGCAAATTTACTTTTAAGTTATTATTCATGAAATTTCGGCAAAATTCTGGCAAACTTCCGACGAAATTGATCGGTGGGTTTTGAAGCTCTCGTTATCATGAGTCCAACGGTACTTCCAGTATCTCGATTGGATGTTTAGAATGAGAGAAATCTTAGAGAGAAGTTTTAAACAAAATTTAGAGAGAGAAAGAGAGAAAACTCTCTTCCCCCCTGCACTCCTGTTCCTTTTGCCATCCGTTCCCTTCTGTTTTTTTAATAATAATAATAATAATATTATTATTTAATAATTAAATAATGAGATTTATTTTTATATATATACATATAAATACTATTTTTCATCCTAAAATATCTCAAAAATTTCTAAAAATTTACATTCTTATAAAACTTTAGTTAAACTCTTAAATCACGACTTTTTTTTTAATAAAATCCTTAATAAAACAAATCACAAAATAAATATTTTTATGTATAATAAAAGAAATAATATTTTTAAAAATACAACAAAAATTTATTAAAGGCCAATATAATTATTTTAAGTAAAAAAATAATTATTTTAATTAAAAGTGTATTTACTTTTAGCAAAACATAATTATTTACAATAAAAATATATTTATTTATAGCAAAACATTATTATTTAAAAATAAAAATTTTGGGATATTACATTTTCCCCCCCTTAGGAAATTCAGTCCTCGAATTTCAAAAATTTAGAACATAGGTGGAGAAATTGTTTAAAAAAAATTTGCATGAATACATTTATAGAAACTTTTTTTTTCCACAAAGCACATTTAAATATCAACTAGTATTCATTTTTGAAATATGAATCTTTTATGACTTCGATGGTACGAATAATTATCTTGAGCTCTATTTTGAGCTATGAGGCTGTGGGCAATCCTTCTTACAATGTCCTGACCATGGACAACCTCTTTTTCTTTGGTCCTTTGCTTGATTGTTGTCTATCGAGATTAACTCCGTAATTTGAATGTATACTTTACCCGATTGTTTACTACTTACAACTCCGTTACTAACTTTTCACACTATTGATTATATCTTTATACTATCTCATATATAATGCACTTCAAAACACTTAAATAAGGTCAACCCATTTTAAATTCATTTTTCAACATAACTTACAATGTGTCTTAACAACCAACTAGTAAAGGCTTATGTCTACGTAAGAGTCCTTCACTTGAATTAACCATCTTTTATGCTTCACATTTTAAATTTTCATGGACAACCTTCCATTCCCATAATACTTGTACTTAATTTTATTGAAAATCAAACTGTCTTCGAATTCTTTATATCAACAAAATCTATTATTTAAAGCATTATTTTTATAGATTCTCTGCTCTCAAACTCAATGCACCCCACAGCTTGTAAATTCCAATTATATGTGCAGGTTTTAACTCATCCATCCAAAAAGAAATTTACAACCATTTTCAAAACACATACATTTTATTACAAACCATTATCTTAGAGTCAACAACCTTTCATCTGCACCACAACTCACTATCAATATTATATTAGTCATTCATCATATCGCTTTTACATATGCAAATCAAACAATCAGTTCAAACTTTCCTTATATCTAACCAAACCATTACCTTTTATGTTCAGATGGAATCTTCTTATTTTTTTAATTTTTTTTCTATAAAACATTCCATTACTTTAACCTATTAACCACTTGGACACCATAATAACTGAGTTTTAAAGAAAGAAAATTCACTTTCCTTGCAATGAGGGAAAAGAACCTTGCATTTAATGCCAACCATTAATGAGGGAGAATGCAGTGAAACAGACGAAAAACATAATAAAGAATAGTGCTAAAATAGAAAGTCAAAAATTTGGACGAAACATTGAAGAAAATTAAAATCGGTGGTTGTAATTTTTGAAAATCTGTAAACAAAATCTAGCTACGATTTTGGCAAAAATCGGTGGCCGCAAATTTTGAATATATGTGCAAAGAATTTAATTCAAAGATGCTGTTATTCGGCGGAAGAATATCACATAAAAAAGAATTATTTCAAAGCTTATAAAAGTCTGTGAAAAACAAAGAATGTGTAGTTAACTGGTAGGATGCAGTTGATTGCTTCAAAACAGATGTAATCAATCAACTGTAAAATAAACCAATCCATATTAAAAATTCTCAAAATAGCTAGTCGACTTAATAATACCGATAGTTGACTGGCAAGAACATTGGGGAAAAAAAATAAACCATCTGATTGTCCATCTTCAACATTTAACTTTTTTGTATTTTCACTCCTTTTTTTTGTTTCAATTACGCCTATCACCTACAACTTTCCTCAAAGAATCAAGACATCAATGTTTCATTAAAGACAACAAGAAAAAAATAGATTTCTGGTGATATCTTATCTTATGCTCTTTATATGTTTAATATGGGTCACAGTCATAACTACTGTACATATACATGCTTGCCGTCATTTTTGAAATTTTTTACCTTTAATTTAGCTGATATCCACCAATCACTCACATAGCTGTTCTAATAATACCCGGCCTATGCGCATAACTATTATAAATATGCCCTTCTCTGAGTTCTATAAATACTTACATTAGTATCTTTGTCTATACTCAAAGTTAAGGTGATAGAAATTATGGAGGGAACCGTATTCCATCAGTTTCGAAATATTTGTGTCTTTTGTGGTTTCAGTCCTGGAAAAGATGGAGAGTATGTTAAAGCAGCACAAAATCTAGGTATGGTGCTGACTAGGAGAAGAATTCATTTAGTGTATAGTGGAGGTATCTGTGGATTAATGGGGTGTGTGGCTACAGCTGCACATGTAGGAGGATGCCAAGTTCTAGGTATTATTCTTACAGCTCTAGCTGCATCCAGCATCATTGGGAAGACAATTGGGGAAGAATATAGAGTAGCTTCCATGCATGAGCGCATGGCTAGAATGATGAGCAATGCTGATGCCTTCATTGCCTTACCAGGTGGTTTTGGTACTTTAGAAGAGATTTTTCAAATAGTCTCTTGAGCACAACTGAATATACATCATAAACCGATAGGTTTGTTAAATGTTAATCATTTCTTTGATGATCTGTTGTCTTTTCTAGATCAAACTATAGAACAAAGGTTTATTCCACACACAGCACGACGAATTCTCATCTCAGCTTCAAATGCTGAGGAGTTACAAGCATATGTTCATGTACCTAATCCAACTATAGCTCAAATAGAATGGACGGCAGACAACCGCAGGAAGCACAAATTGGATTTAGACCTTCATCTTTAACTATAGTAAGACATACCATTGTTGTACCACTTCTACTTTCTTAAGGTCAACTTGGATACCATCCTTACCAACCATACTCCCTTAGAGTTGGAAAAATATCTTTAAATGTTGCTTATGATTCTCTGTACTCTCAGAATATATCAGTATTTCGTTAATAAAGGGAATAATAAATTTTAAATACTCTATTTGTTAAGTCCATAAATGCAACTAGGGCACTTATCAAACTAAATGACATGACCAAAAACTCATAATGTCCATAATGAGTACTAAAAGAAATTTTTCAAATATCCTCAATTAATGATACTCATATCTCAAATCAATTTTTTTAAAAAAAAAATACTAAGCACCTTATAACTGGTCAAATAGATATGAGGTAATGGGTTTTTTTATATTCCACACTGTCACCTTATTCAACTGTCTATAATCTATACATAGTCATAGTGATCCATCTTTCGTTTCCACAAATAGGTCTAGAGCACCTCAAGGAAAGTATTAGAGCGTATAAATCCTTTGTCTAATAAGTCTTGTAACTAAATTTTTGTTTGTTCCTTAAGTTCAGTCAATATCATTTTATATGAGGGTATAGACACTGGTTAGGTTTTAGGAGTTTTGAACCATTTCTTTAATACGCTGGACCAGCTTCGTACCAGATTGTATGATTATTGCCGTAGTTCTGTGGCGACGCCGAATTCATCCTCACTAAGGAATCCACCGCTTGCAATGGCATTCGGGTATTGTTCAATGTCAAAGGGTAGGACTAGCAGAAGTGCACCCCGGTTCCAGTTATATAGTCACAGAAGTTCAAGCCAGTTTCTCCGGCTCAAGAGTTGTCTGGACACGTGTAATATTCTAGGTCACCTAGGCAGAGACCTGATAAGGTTCTTAGCCTAATGGCTCGTTCTAGGATAGTTATCCCTTATGACGCCGCCATGTATAAAGCCCCACAAAGCCAGCAAGGTCAGGAAGAATGTGGATGGGATCAGAGCTATAATTTCGCTTTTATTCTCTAAACTTTCTTCTTCTTAATTTTACTACTTTTTCCCTTTTCCCCGCCTCTGTCTTTCCCGATCCAATTGTCCTAGTTCTTCTAGGTGTTCCTTGAGTTCATTGGTCAGCTGTTCATCCGAGGCCGTTTCAAAGGAAACCAACAGTGACTGGTAGCAGCAGGATTGTGGCTAAAGGAGGTACGAGACTCTCAAAAGAAATGAGTCGAAGGGATTCCCAAATCTACTCTAGAAGCTGGGCCATATTCGAGTGAATAAAATTGCACCCTAATAACATGTCTATACCGAGCATCGACCAACAAAAGGACTGTTCGCATGAATGGGGCGATATGGCAGAAGTACTACTTCAAGCATATCAGGACGTCATACAAAATGACGTCAACCTTTGAGCAATCTGTCGGCCACTAGTAGTACCTTTCGAGTCATCAGCATGTGATGCACCGAAAGTAGTTTGTCACTTTTCAATAATGTGCTTAGTGCGCCTTGCTTTTGTAAAAGTAAGGAATCTCTTAGCTGACGATGGGGCCCAATGAGCCCCCGAGCTAATAATTCACTTGCTTTAGGCTTGAATTGCGGCAGGTGATCTGTTGTTCCTACAGCTATTGGGATTCCCGAATCTACTCTAGAAGCTGGGCCATATCCGATTGGGCCCATAAATGATTCTGGAGGTTTGGTCCAAGAGGATGAGGCTGAGTCAGTCACTCCAGAATAGGCTTGATGGGCTTCAAACCGCTGGGCTAATTTTTGGAGTTTTAGGTACTCCATGCATTCAGCCAATTGGTCAACTGGGTGCTAATTCTAAGATTGCTTGTTGAAGAAAGCAATGATTGCTTGGTAGAGCTCGGTGATCAGTGCGTCTCGATCAGGTAAAAGAATCTTTCTATTTCAAAGAAAGTATGCCATAGATTTACTCCATGAAACTGACATGACAGCTTGCCAACCAACTAACACTCCAATAAAAGAAGGTCTGAAGTTGTGTATTGAGCCCAACCAATTGCCTGTTGACAAGGAGAGATATCATAGACTAGTTGGAAGATTGATGTACTTAGCCCACACAAGACCAGACCTTTCCTATGCATTAAGTATCGTCAGCCAGTTCATGCATAATCCTGGTGAGCAACACATGAAAGAAGTTATACGTATTCTGAGGTATTTGAAATCTGCACAAGGAAATGGAATTTTATTCTCTAAAAACACAAACAAACAAAATATAGAAGTATATATAGATGCTGATTAGGCTGGAGCAGTTGATGATAGGCGGTCAACCTCAGGATACTTTACCTTTGTAGGTGGAAATTTAGTTACATGGAGAAGCAAGAAACAAAATGTTGCACGCTCAAGCGCAAAAGCGGAGTATAAAGGAATGGCATTAGGAATTTGTGAGGCACTGTGGTTGAGATTGCTCTTGCAAGACTTGTGATACTCTTCAAAGCAACCAATTCAACTATATTAGTATGGTATGTCGGCCAGAGGTAGCATTTCGTCTTCAGATTGTGGAACATGATGGTCGGATACAGAAGGATTTGGACTTACTTCTTCGTTTATTAGGAGCACATCACCACTTGGGTCCAATGTTATACTTTTTGAATCTAAAACACCCATTTCTTCATTAACTGGTCCAGCTTGTGAGTCACCACTTATATCTAAGTTGCTCACCTCATGTTGAATTAATTTTGTAAGAAAATCATAGTTCATGTCTAAAATATCATAGTCTAGAGTCTGAATTTCTTTTTGTTTCTCCCCCTGAGATTCAGGCTCAGAAAAATACATAGATTCTTCATGAAAAATAACATCCATTGTGATAAACATTCTTTTTGTGGGAGGGTGATAGCATCGATATCCCTTTTGATGAGCAGCGTACCCAATAAAAACACACTGTAATGCTCGCGAAGCCAACTTGTTGCCTTGATGCTTATGAAGGTGTACAAAGACTACACAACCAAAGATATGAGGAGGTAGACTAGGCATACCTGGGGCAACAACTGCGTCTGTAAGAGTTTGGAATGGTGTCTAAAAACCAATAGAACTATAGGGCATTCTATTAATTAAGTATGCTGCGGATGTAATTGCTTCTCCCCAATATGACAATGACATATGAGCATCGATTAATGATGCTCGAACAACTTCCAGTAAGTGTCTATTCTTGCGTTCTGCAACTCCATTCTATTGGGGTGTGTCAGAACAAGTAGTTTGATGGATTATGCCATGTCTTTCTAGATACTATTGAAATTCTGTACTGCGATATTCTTCACCATTATCACTGCGAATGATCTGAACCTTTGCATTGTACTGTGTTTCAATCATTTTTTGAAATTTTTGAAATAATGAGCTCACTTCACTTTTGGTTTTCATCAAGCATAACCATGTCATCCTAGTACAGTCATCAATAGATGTAACAAACCAATGTGATCCTCCCAAAGTAGAAACTTTGGATGGTCCCCAAACATCAGAGTGTATAACCGAAAATGGAAGTGAGCTTTTATTCAATCGTAATGGAAACGAAGTACGATGAATTTTTGCAAATTCACAAACATCACACTTAAAATGAGAAATGTCAAATTTTGTAAATAGACTTGGAAATAGTTTTTTCAAATATCCAAAGGAAGTATGTCTTAGACGTCGATGCCATAAACTAATTTCCTTTCTGTTCTCCTCCCCCTTAGTGTCAGCCACCATCAATGCTTGTTGTAATTTGTCAGAACTTTGTGACATCAAATCTAAGTAATACAACTTCCCCTGCCTAGTGCCATAACCAAAAGTCTCTTTGGTTTGAATGTCCTTAAACACAAAAAAATCAGGCCAAAAGATTACAACACAAGATAAAGTTTGTATTATCTGAGAAACAGACAAAAGGTTATAATTTAAAGATGAAACAAATAAAAAATAATCTAAATTAAAAGTGTCTGTGAGGGTAATAGATCCTTCCCCAGCTACTGGGGTTAAAATGCCATTAACAGTAGAAAAAAAAACGCAAACAGGGACTTATCACTAGCAGAATGCAGAAAAAAGAGAAATAGGGATGGGGACTTATCACTTTTTTTATGAGAATGCTGAAGACGATGTAAAGTGGTGGCTAGACAAGACTCACAGGTGGTGCCCGAAGGGCGATGTAGCGGCGTAAGGCGGTACTCGCGGGTGGTGGCTGCACAAGGTGGGTGCTCACATGTGATGGCCGACGATGGCGCAAGACGGCGCAAGATGAGCGTCTTTGGGAGCTGATCTACACCAAACAGTGGGCTAACATCGGTTAAGGATGAGCTTCACCTGTCGAATCTAATTTTCTATACCCCTGTCCAGGTATTGGCTAATGTTGTTTGGGATGAATTTGTGAATAGAGTTTGATGTATTTTGGCTTTTGGGTGTTTGAGGGATTTGGATGAAAAGTAAATAAATTCAGAGTTGAGGCTCTGATACCATGAAAAAAACAATTGCACAAGATAGGAAGAAATGATCTAATCCATTTTTTCACATCTCCTAGTAGCAATACATACAAAGTATATATAGGATTGAGACTCTACTTTGTGATCTGTATACAACACATTCCTACAGCTAAGCTTTCACATGTGGGTGATCTATAAATGTTTTAGTGTTCTGTACATAATTATGGTCCCCATTCCTACAGCTAATAATTCAACATGAAAAAAATAATTGCACAAGATAGGAAGAAATGATCTAATCCATTTTTTTACATCTCCTAGTAGCAATACATACAAAGTATATATAGGATTGAGACTCTACTTTGTGATCTGTATACAACTCATTCCTACAGCTAAGCTTTCACATGTGGGTGATCTGTAAATGTTTTAGTGTGCTGTACATAATCATGGTCCCCATTCCTACAGCTAATAATTTAACACTCCCACTCAAGTTGGTGCATAGATATTACACATGCCCAACTTGTCTAAAAATTTTAAGAACCCTCGATAAAAGACTACTTTGGTGAGGATATCAGCTAATTAATCTTCCGATTTAATCTTGGGTAACTCCATGATCTTTTCATCTAACTTTTCCTTAGTGAAAAATCTATCCTCCTCAACATGTTTTGTACGATCATGTTGTATTGGATTGTGAGCTATATCACATGCTGCTTTATTGTCACAATATAGTTGAATTGGTTGCTTTGAAGAGTATCCCAAGTCTTGCAAGAGCAATCTCAACCACAGTGCCTCACAAATTCCTAATGCCATTCCTCTATATTCCGCTTCAGCGCTTGAGCGTGCAACAACATTTTGTTTCTTGCTTCTCCATGTAACTAAATTTTCACCTACAAAGGTAAAGTATCCTGAGGTTGACCGCCCATCATCAACTGCTCCAGCCCAACCAGCATCTGTATATACTTTTATATTTTTTTTGTTTGTGTTTTTATAGAATAGAATTCAATTTCCTGGTGCAGATTTCAAATACCTCAGAATATGCATAACTGCTTTCATGTGTTGCTCACCAGGATCATGCATGAACTGGCTGACGATACTTAATGCATAGGCAAGGTCTGGTCTTGTGTGGGCTAAGTACATCAATCTTTCAACTAGTCTCTAATATCTCTCCTTGTCAACAGGAAATTGGTTGGGCTCAATACACAACTTCAGACCTTCTTCTATGGCATACTTTCTTTGAGATAGAAAGATTCCTTTACCTGATCGAGATACTTCAATTCCCAAAAAATATTTTAAGGAGCCCAAGTCTTTCATTTCAAATTCTTTAGACAAGTATTCCAGCAAAACTTTCATTTCATCTGGATCATTTCCTGTGACGATCATGTCATCCACATATATAATGAGCGCGATAATTTTTTCATGCTGCTTCTTCAAAAATAATGTGTGGTCTGAGTTACTTTATTTGTAGTCAAAAGTTGTCATAGATTTTTTAAATCGTTCGAACCAAGCTCTAGAAGATTGTTTTAATCCATATAATGATTTCTTCAACTTGCACACCTTTTGTTTTTTCCTTTCTACTGTCATACAACCTGGTGGGAGATCCATGTACACTTCTTCAGACAGTTCGCCATGTAGAAATGCATTCTTCACATCGAACTGTTGTAATGGCCAATCTAAATTTGCAGCTAAAGACAACAGGACTCGAATTGTGTTGATTTTAGCTACAGGTGCAAAAGTTTCTGTGTAGTCAATCCCATATGTCTGAGTATATCCTTTTGCTACAAGTCTTGCTTTAAAGAGTTCAATTGATCCATCAGCTTTGTACTTCACAGTATAGATACATCGACATCCTACTGTTTTTTTTTCTGATGGAGGATCAACAAGTTCCCAAGTTTCATTCTTCTGTAAGGATTTCATTTCATCATTTATAGCAGCTTTCCATCTGGGGTCAACTAAGGTTTCCTGCACACTGTTAGGAATAGATACACAAGATAATTGATTCACAAATGACTTATTTGATTCAGACAAATGATGATTAGATACATAATGATTCATGGGGTATTTGACTTTACTAGAAAGCTCAGGTTCATATGTAGGCTTAGGTATACCTCGAGTATGACGTTGTGGGAGATGCCTTCTATATGGTTCGAGAATATTTTCAAGAGGTGATTGGTATGGTATGTGGGCCAGAGGTAGTATTTCGTCTTCAGATTATGGAACATGATGGTCGGATACAGAAGGATTTGGACTTACTTCTTCATTTATTGGGAGCACATCACCACTTGGGTCCAATGTTATACTTCTTGAATCTAAAACACTCATTTCTTCATTAACTGGTCTAGCTTGTGAGTCACCACTTATATTTGAATTTATTTACTTTACATCCAAATTCCTCAAACACCCAGAAGCCAAAATACATCAAACTCTATTCACAAATTCATCCCAAACAACATTAGCCATTACCTGGATAGGGGTATTGAAAATCAGATTCGACAGGTGAAACTCATCCTCAGCCGGTGTTAGCCCACTATTTGGTGTAGATCAGCTCCCAAAGACGCTCATCCTACGCCGTCTTGCGCCATCGTCGGCCACCACCTTGCGCAGCCACCACCCGCGAGCAACCAAAGACGCTCATCCTGCGCCGTATTGCACCATCGTCGGCCACCACCTGTGAGCACCCACCTTGTGCAGCCACCACTCGCGAGCACCGCCTTGTGTCGCTACATCGCTCTCCGGCCACCACCTGCGAGTCTTGCCCAACCACCACTTTACATCGTCTCCAGCATTCTCACAAAAAAGTGATAAGTCCCCATCCCTGTTTCTCTTTTTTTCTGCATTCTGCTAGTGATAAGTCCTTGTTTGCGTTTTTTTTCTTCTCTGATTCCCAAAAAATAAAAAATAAAATCAAAAATTCCAATATAGTCAACAATGAGTGAGAAAATTGAATCATCTGGTTACAAGTCGTTACTAGTAATTGTCCAATCAGAAGGAGTTTTTAATGCATGGATCATTTTTACAGAGGCCAATTATGACACATGGTCTCAATTAATAGAAATGCAGATTGCTGAAAGAGATAAAATCTCTTATAAATGTGGCAAAAAAATGCCACCTGCAGAATCAGAAGATGGATATGAGAAATGCTATGCTGAATGTCCTTAAAAAAATCTAAGTAATACAACTTCCCCTGCCTAGTACCATAACCAATCGTCTCTTTGGTTTGAATGTCCTTAAACACACAAAATTCAGGCCAAAAGATTACAACACAAGATAAATTTTATGTTATCTGAAAAACAGACAAAAGGTTATAATTTAAAGATGGAACAACTAACACAGAATTTAAATTAAAGGTGTCTGTGAGGACAATCGGTCCTTCCCCAGCTATTGGGGTTAAAGTGCCATTAGCAGTAGAAATAAATTTTTTAGAGGAACGAACAAGAGATAAAACATGTCTAAAATCAAAAATCATATGATCTGTTGCACCAAAATCAATTATCCATGTACTATTAAAACCAGGTGCAGAAATATTAAATGACTTACCTCTATTATCTGTTGTTATTGCTAAGGCTGTGGCTTTTCCAACAACACCATCTTCTATCTTTAATTCAACTGATGCAGCTATGACAATTCTTTTTGGGTCTTTCTTTGCACGGTTTGGATCCCACCAGTCCGGATGTCCTACTATCTCAAAGCAATGACTTTTGGTATGACCAATCCGATTGCATTGTGTGCATTTATAACTAGACTTGTCTATACCGTTGGTCGTTTTATGATTGGGTTGTGAATGGTCTTGTTGATTTTGGGTAAACCGATTTCGGGCTACCATGGCAGAAGATCCAGGTGTTTCCTCATTCAATGCCAGACGGCGCACTACTTCTCGTCGGATTAAAGAGTAACACTCCTCTAAGTTTGGGACTGGAGTACTACGCAAAATCTCTCTTCGAATTTGGTCAAAGACGTTATCCAATCCTGCAAGAAATATGTGAACCCGTAGTTAGTCAATACACTTACGGTATGATTGGAGATCTTCTGAGTTCTTCATGGTCACTTTATCTTGATGATCTAACTCTTAAAAAGTTTATGTGAGTTCTCCATAATAAGTAGGTAGGGTTTTTCCTTGTTGTTTGGCTAAGAAAGCCTTTTGGTTCAAAGTAAAAACTTGGAGTTCATCATTTCTATCAAAAAATGCCTTTGAAAGTGCATCCCAGATTTCATGGGCAGTAGGCACACGGATATAGCGTTTCATGATTTCAGGAGACATAGACATTAATAACCAGCGTTTAACTTTTTGGTTTTCAGCATACCATTTATCATATCCATCTTCTGATTCTGCAGGTGGCTTTTTTTTGCCACGTATATAAGAGATTTTATCTCTTTCAGCAATCTGCATTTCTATTAATTGAGACCGTATGTCATAATTGGCCTCTATAACAATGATCCCTGCATTAAAAACTCTTTCTGATTGGACAATTACTGGTAACGACTTGTAACCAGATGATTCAATTTTCTCACTCATTGTTGACTATATTGGATTTTTTGATTTTTTTTCTGAAATTGTTTTTTGAATTTTTTATTTTTTGGTAATCAAAGAAAAAAAAATGCAAACAGGGACTTATCACTAGCAGAATGCAGAAAAAAAGAGAAACAAGGATGTGGACTTATCACTTTTTTTGTGAGAATGCTGGACATGATGTAAAGTGGTGGCTAGGCAAGACTCGCTCACAGGTGGTGGCTGGAGGGCGATGTAGTGGCGCAAGGCGGTGCTCACGGGTGGTGGCTGCACAAGGTGGGTGTTCACCAGCTGATGATGAGTTTCACCTGTCGAATCTGATTTTCTATACCCCTGTCCAGGTAATGGCTAATGTTGTTTGGGATGAATTTGTGAATAGTGTTTGATGTATTTTGGCTTCTGGATGTTTGAGGGATTTGGATGTAAAGTAAATAAATTCAAATATAAGTGGTAACTCACAAGCTGGACCAGTTAATGAAGAAATGGGTGTTTTAGATTCAAGAAGTATAACATTGGACCCAAGTGGTGATGTGCTCCCAATAAACGAAGAAGTAAGTCCAAATCCTTCTGTATCCGACCATCATGTTCCACAATCTGAAGACGAAATGCTACCTCTGGCCAACATACCGTACCAATCACTTCTTGAAAATCTTCTTGAACCACATAGAAGGCATCTCCCACAACGTCATACTCGAGGTATACCTTAGCCTACATATGAACCTGAGCTTTCTAGTAAAGTCAAATATCCCATGAATCATTATGTATCTAATCATCATTTGTCTGAATCAAATAATTCATTTGTGAATCAATTATCTTGTGTATCTATTCCTAACAGTGTGCAGGAAGCCTTAGTTGACCCCAGATGGAAAGCAGCTATGAATGATGAAATGAAATCCTTACAGAAGAATGAAACTTGGGAACTTGTTGATCCTCCATCAGAAAAGAAAATAGTAAGAATTTGATGGATCTATACTGTGAAGTACAAAGCTGATGGATCAATTGAATGCTTTAAAGCAAGACTTGTAGCAAAAGGAGATACTCAGACATATGGGATTGACTACACAAAAAATTTTGCACCTGTAGCTAAAATCAACACAATTCGAGTCATGTTGTCTTTAGCTGCAAATTTAGATTGACCATTACAACAGTTCGATGTGAAGAATACATTTCTACATGGCGAACTGTCTGAAGAAATGTACATGGATCTCCTACCAGGGTGTATGACAGCAGAAAGGAAAAAATAAAAGGTGTGCAAGTTGAAGAAATCATTATATGGATTAAAACAATCTCCTAGAGCTTAGTTCAGACGATTTAAAAAATCTATGACAACTTTTGGCTACAAACAAAGTAACTCGGACCACACATTATTTTTGAAGAAGTAGCATGAGAAAATTACCGCGCTCATTATATATGTGGATGACATGATGGTCACAGGAAATGATCTAGATGAAATGAAAGTTTTGCAGGAACACTTGTCCAAAGAATTTGAAATGAAAGACTTGGGCTCCTTAAAATATTTTTTGGGAATTGAAGTATCTCGATCAGGTAAAGGAATCTTTATATCTTAAAGAAAGTATGCCATAGATTTACTCCATGAAATTGGCATGACAGCTTGCCAACCAGTTAACACTCCAATAGAAGAAGCTCTGAAGTTGTGTATTGAGCCCAACCAATTGCATGTTGACAAGGAGAGATATCAAAGACTAGTTGGAAGATTGATGTACTTAGCCCACACAAGACTAGAGCTTGCCTATGCATTAAGTAGCGTCAGCCAGTTCATGCTTAATCCTGGTGAGCAACACATGAAAGCAGTTATGCGTATTTTGAGGTATTTGAAATTTGCACCAGGAAATGGAATTCTATTCTATAAAAACACAAACAAACAAAATATAGAAGTATATACAGATGATGATTGGGCTGGAGCAGTTGATGATAGGCGGTCAACCTCAGGATACTTTACCTTTGTAGGTGGAAATTTAGTTACATAGAGAAGCAAGAAACAAAATGTTGTTGCACGCTCAAGCGCAGAAGCGGAATATAGAGGAATGTCATTAGGAATTTGTGAGGCACTATGGTTAAGATTGCTCTTGCAAGATTTGGGATACTCTTCAAAGCAACCAATTCAACTATATTGTGACAATAAAGCATGTGATATAGCTCACAATCCAGTACAACATGATCGTACAAAACATGTTGAGGTGGATAGATTTTTCATTAAGGAAAAGTTAGATGAAAAGATCGTGGAGTTACCCAAGATTAAATCGGAAGATCAATTAGCTGATATCCTCACCAAAGCAGTCTCTTATCGAGGGTTCTTAAAATTTTTAGACAAGTTCGGCATGTGTAATATCTATGCACCAACTTGAGTGGGAGTGTTAAATTATTAGTTGTAGGAATGAGGACCATGATTATGTACAGCACACTAAAACATTTACATATCACCCACATGTGAAAGCTTAGCTGTAGGAATGAGTTGTATACAGATCACAAAGCAAAGTCTCAATCATATATATACTTTGTATGTATTGCTACTAGGAGATGTAAAAAAATGGATTAGATCATTTTTTCGTATCTTGTGCAATTATTTTTTTCATGTTGAATTATTAGTTGTAGGAATGGGGACCATGATTATGTACAGAACACTAAAACATTTACAGATCACCTACATGTGAAAGCTTAGCTGTAGGAATGAGTTGTATACAGATCACAAAGCAGAGTCTCAATCCTATATATACTTTGTATGTATTGCTACTAGGAGATGTGAAAAAATGGATTAGATCATTTCTTCCTATCTTGTTCAATTGTTTTTTTCATGGTATCAGAGCCTCAACTCTGAATTTATTTACTTTTCATCCAAATCTCTCAAACACCCAGAAGCCAAAATACATCAAACTCTATTCACAAATTCATCCCAAACAACATTAGCCATTACCTGGACGGGGGTATAGAAAATCAGATTCGGAAGGTGAAGCTCATCCTCAGCCGGTGTTAGCCCACTGTTTGGTGTAGATCAGCTCCCAAAGACGCTCATCCTACGCCACCTTGCGCAATCATCGGCCACCACCTGTGAGCACCTACCTTGTGCAGCCACCACCCGCGAGCACCGCCTTGCACCGCTACATCGCCCTCCGGCCACCACCTGCGAGTCTTGTCCAGCCACCACTTTACATCGTCTCCAGCATTCTCACAAAAAAAGTGATAAGTCCCCATCCCTGTTTCTCTTTTTTTTTTCTGTATTCTGCTAGTGATAAGTCCCTGTTTGTGTTTTTTTTCTTCTCTGATTACCAAAAAAAAAATCAAAAAATCCAATATAGTCAACAATGAGTGAAAAAATTGAATCATCTGGTTACAAGTCGTTACCAGTAATTGTCCAATCAGAAGGAGCTTTTAATGCAGGAATCATTCTTACAGAGGCCAATTATGACATATGGTCTCAATTGATAGAAATGCAAATTGTTGAAAGAGATAAAATCTCTTATATACGTGGCAAAAAAAGCCACCTGCAGAATTAGAAGACGGATATGAGAAATGGTATGCTGAAAACCAAAAAGTTAAACGCTGGTTATTAATGTCTATGTCTCTTAAAATCATGAAACACTATATCCGTGTGCCTACTGCCCATGAAATTTGGGATGCATTTTCAAAGGCATTTTATGATGGAAATGATGAACTCCAAGTTTTTACTTTGAACCAAAAGGCTTTCTTAGCCAAACAACAAGGAAAAACCCTACCTACTTATTATGGAGAACTCAGAAACTTTTCAAGAGTTAGATCATCGAGATAAAGTGACCATGAAGAACTCAGAAGATCTCCAATCATACCGTAAGTCTATTGACCGACTACAGGTTCACATATTTCTTGCAGGATTGGATAACGTCTTTGACCAAATTCGAAGAGAGATTTTGTGTAGTACTCCAGTCCCAAACTTAGAGGAGTGTTACTCTTTAATCTGACAAGAAGCAGTGCGCCGTCTGGCTTTGAATGAGGAAACACCTGGATCTTTTGCCATGCTAGCTCGAAATCAAGTTACCCAAAATCAACAAGACCGTTCACGACCCAATCATAAAACGACCAACGGTATAGAAAAGTCTAGTTACAAATGCACACAATGCAATCGGATTGGTCATACCAAAAGTCGTTGCTTTGAGATAGTAGGGCATCCGGACTGGTGGGATCCAAATTGTGCAAAGAAAGACCCAAAAAGAATTGTCACAGTTGTAGCAGTTGAATCAAAGATAGATGATGGTGTTGTTGGAAAAGCCACAGCCTTAGCAACAACAACAGATAATGGAGGTAAGTCATTTAATATTTCTACACCTGTTTTTAATAGTACATGGATAATTGATTCTGGTTCAACAGATCATATGACTTTTGATTCTAGACATGTTTCATCTCTTGTTCGTTCCTCTAAAAAAATTATTTCTACTATTAATGGCACTTTAACCCTAGTAGCTGGGGAAGGACCTATTGTCCTCACAGACACCTTTAATTTAGATTATGTGTTAGTTGTTCCATCTTTAAATTATAACCTTTTGTCTGTTTCTCAAATAACACAAACTTTATCTTGTGTTGTAATTTTTTGGCCTGAATTTTGTGTGGTTAAGGACATTCAAACCAAAGAGACGATTGGTTATGGTACTAGGCAGGGGAAGTTGTATTACTTAGATTTGATGTCACAAAGTTCTGACAAATTACAACAAACATTGATGGTGGCTGACACTAAGGTGGAGGAGAACAGAAAGGAAATCAGTTTATGGCATCGACGTCTAGGACATACTTCCTTTGGATATCTGAAAAAACTATTTCCAAGTCTATTTACAAAATTTGACATTTCTCATTTTAAGTGTGATGTTTGTGAACTTGCAAAAAGTCATCGTACTTCGTTTCCTTTATGATTGAATAAAAGCTCACTTCCGTTTTCGGTTATACACTCTGATGTTTGGGGACCATCCAAAGTTTCTACTTTGGGAGGATCACATTGGTTTGTTACATTTATTGATGACTGTACTAGGATGACATGGTTATGCTTGATGAAAACCAAAAGTGAAGTGAGCTCATTATTTCAAAAGTTTCAAAAAATGATTAAAACACAGTACAATGCAAAGGTTCATATCATTCGCAGTGATAATGGTGGAGAATATCGCAGTACAGAATTTCAACAGTATCTAGAAACACATAGCATAATCCATCAAACTACTTGTTCTGATACACCCAACATAATGGAGTTGCAGAACGCAAGAATAGACACTTATTGAAAGTTGTTCGAGCATCATTAATCGATACTCATATGCCATTGTCATATTGGGGAGAAGCAATTACATCCGCAGCATACTTAATTAATAGAGTGTCCTCTAGCTCTATTGGTTTTCAGACACCATTCCAAACTCTTACAGACGCAGTTGTTGCCCCAGGTATGCCTAGTCTACCTCCTCATATCTTTGGTTGTGTAGTCTTTGTACACCTTCATAAGCATCAATGCAACAAGTTGGCTCTGCAAGCATTGCAGAGCGTTTTTGTTGGGTATGCTGCTCATCAAAAGGGATATCAATGCTATCACCCTCCCACAAAAAGAATGTTTATCACAATAGATGTTATTTTTCATGAAGAATCCATGTATTTTTTTGAGCCTGAATTTCAGGGGGAGAAACAAAAGGAAATTCAGACTCTAGACTATGATATTTTAGACATGAACTATGATTTCCCTACAAAATTAATTGAACAGGAGGTGAGCAACTTAGATATAAGTGATGACTCACAAGCTGGACCAGTTAATGAAGAAATTGGTGTTTTAGATTCAAGAAGTATAACATTGGACACAAGTGGTGATGTTCTCCCAATAAACGAAGAAGTAAGTCCAAAATCTTCTGTATCCGACCATCATGTTCCACAATCTGAAGACAAAATGCTACCTCTGGCCGACATACCATACCAATCACCTCTTAAAAATCTTCTCGAACCACATAGAAGGCATCTCCCACAACGTCATACTCAGCTATACCTAAGCCTACATATGAACTTGAGCTTTCTAGTAAAGTCAAATACCCCATGAATCATTATGTATCTAATCATCATTTTTCTGAATCAAATAATTCATTTGTGAATCAATTATCTTGTGTATCTATTCCTAACAGTGTGCAGGAAGCCTTAGTTGACCCCAGATGGAAAGCAGCTATGAATGATGAAATGAAATCCTTACAGAAGAATGAAACTTGGGAACTTGTTGATCCTCGATCAGAAAAGAAAACAGTAGGATGTCGATGGATCTATACTATGAAGTACAAAACTGATGGATCAATTGAATGCTTTAAAACAAGACTTGTAGCAAAAGGATATACTCAGACATATGGGATTGACTACACAGAAACTTTTGCACTTGTAGCTAAAATCAACACAATTCGAGTCCTGTTGTCTTTAGCTGCAAATTTAGATTGGCCATTACAATAGTTCGATGTGAAGAATGCATTTCTACATGGAAAACTGTCTGAAGAAGTGTACATGGATCTCCCACCAGGGTGTATGACAGTAGAAAGGAAAAAACAAAAGGTGTGCAAGTTGAAGAAATCATTATATGGATTAAAACAATCTTTTAGAGCTTGGTTCGGACAATTTACAAAATCTATGACAACTTTTGGCTACAAACAAAGTAACTCGGACCACACATTATTTTTGAAGAAGCAGCATGAGAAAATTACCGCGCTCATTATATATGTGGATGACATGATGGTCACAGGAAATGATCCAGATGAAATGAAAGTTTTGCAAGAACACTTGTCTTGAAATGAAAGACTTGGGCTCCTTAAAATACTTTTTGGGAATTGAAGTATCTTGATCAGGTAAAGGAATCTTTCTATCTCAAAGAAAGTATGCCATAGATTTACTCCATGAAATTGGCATGACAGTTTGCCAACCAGTTAACACTGCAATAGAATAAGGTTTGAAGTTGTGTATTAAGCCCAACCAATTGGCTGTTGACAAAGAGAGATATCAAAGACTAGTTGGAAGATTGATGTACTTAGCCCACATAAGACTAGAACTTGCCTATGCATTAAGTATCGTTAGCCAGTTCATGCATAATCCTGTTGAGCAACACATGAAAGCAGTTATGCGTATTTTGAGGTATTTGAAATCTACACCAAGAAATGGAATTCTATTCTCTAAAAACACAAACAAACAAAATATAGAAGTATATACAGATGCTGATTGGTCTGGAGTAGTTGATGATAGGCGGTCAACCTCAGGATACTTTACTTTTGTAGGTGAAAATTTAGTTACATAGAGAAGAAAGAAACAAAATGTTGTTGCACGCTCAAGCACAGAAGCGAAGTATAGAGGAATGGCATTAGGAATTTGTGAGGCACTGTGGTTGAGATTGCTTTTGCAAGACTTGGGATACTCTTCAAAGCAATCAATTCAACTATATTGTAACAATAAAGCAGCATGTGATATAGCTCACAATCCAATACAACATGATCGTACAAAACATGTTGAGGTGGATAGATTTTTCATTAAGGAAAAGTTAGATAAAAAGATCGTGGAGTTACCCAAGATTAAATCAGAAGATCAATTAGCTGATATCCTCAAGTTGGTGCATAGATATTACACATGCCCAACTTGTGTAAAAATTTTGACAATTGAGTCAAGACCGTTAAAACATGTGACGCCCAATATGAAAGACAAGTTCGAAAGGCATATTAAGGCCTTATTGGACTTAAAGGTGATACGGCCCAACAAAAGTCACCACAGAACTACGGCAATAATCGTACAATCTCGAATCCTTAAAACAACATTCAGTTGACCAATTGGAACAACATTCAGTTGACCAATTGGCTGAATGCATGGAGTACCCAAAACTTCAAAAATTAGCCCAGTGGTTTGAAGCCCATCAAGCCTATTCTGGAGTGACTGACTCAGCCTCGTCCTCTTGGACCAAACCTCCAGAATCATTTATGGTCCCAATCAGATATGGCCCAGCTTCTAGAGTAGATTCAGGAATCCCAATAGATGCAAGAACAACAGATCACCTACCGCAATTCAAGCCCAAAGCACAATCCTATCACCCATCATGGGCCTTGCCATTAGCCCAAGCAACAATCGGGGCAATGCTAGTCCTACCCTTTGACATTGGACAATACCCGGATGCCATTGCAAGATGGGAATCTATCACCTTAAATCTGCTTAACAACAAAAACTTTGACTCTAACCAGGAGAATGTGAACTTCATCGAGAACCTGCTCGATGAAAGCGAAAAGAAAATGTGGATCACATGGCGTATGCAGTATGAAGCCCAGTATAAGCAACTGGTGGAATTAGCAAGAGATCCACAGAATGTTCTATCCGCTATACGAAAAATGATTATTGGAGTTGACCCTTATCAGGGATCAACGGAGGAACAGAACGCTGCCTACAATGACCTTGAAAGATTAACTTGTGACAGCATGAAGGACGTGTTTAATTTCCTGAATGCCTACAAGGACTTAGCAGCAAGGTCAGGAAGAATGTGGATAGGATCAGAGCTATCTGAGAAATTCTTCTGCAAACTCCCACCATTGATAGGTAAAGACATCAAAGCTGCATTCAATTTAAAATACCCTGGATTGAGTATTGGGGTGATGATCAGAATCAGCTTCACCCACCGATACCTGGTGGAAATATGTAAGAGAGCAGCAATACAAAGAAGTCTGAAAGACTTATCCTTCTGCAACAAAGTAGCCCTTCCCGGATACTATCAGTCAAAGAAGTACGGGTTATGAAAGGCAAAAACCTACCAAGGAAAGCCACATCAGACGCATGTGCGGGTGGTTAAAAACAAGAACAAGGCATGAGAAAAGAAGTGTCGCTGCTATATATATGGAGATGGAAACCACTTTGCTAGAGAATGCCCAAGGAAGAGAGGTGGCATCAACAGAGTCAACTTTCTTGACAATCTCCAGCTTCATGATGATTGGGATGTGGTTTTTGTGGACCAAGGAGAACTTGACTCAGATGGAATCTGTAGTATGAGCAAGCACGAAGCGGGACCACAAACTGCCAATATGGCAGTTTTCCAAAATCAGTTACCATATAATTTGGAAGAAAATGGACTGGATTTTCCAAGCATGCCATCCACTGGATTAGAACAGAGCCTACTACACTTGGCCTTTGTCTAGGTCCAAGGTAAAGTAGTTGAGGCCCAGCAAAGGAACTGGATGGTAGAACACTCCTTGACGGACCAACAAAAGGACTGTCCGCATGAATGGGACGATATGGCAGAAGTACCACCAGGCCCGTTATGACTATGTGCATACTGCAAGTTCACAACAGACGCACAGAAGCGTATACACTGCCCATCATGTCGAATGATTGTTTGTGCTCTATGTGCCAAATTTAAACATGGGATAACTATCCTAGAATGAGCCATTACAGTAGATACGTGGTAGTACAAAGGAAATGACACACTAATCACTGAGCTCTATGGTCACAACCTCTACCTGCTAAAAGAGAATGAGAAGCTGAAAGAAGCCTTAAAGGAAACCTCCTTTGAAACGGCCTCGGATGAACAGCTGATCAATGAAATCGAGGAACACTTAGAAGAGCTAGGACAACTGGATCGGGAAAGACAGAGGCGGGGAAAAGGGATCACAATCTGTGAGACCATTCCAGAAGAAGAAGCAGGGATAGTTTTCCCTGAAGAATCTTATGACGCCGCCATGTATGAAACCCCACAAATCCTCAGAAGGAAAGTAAACAACAAACTCTATAACATCATCGTAGAGTTTGAAATATCCATGGAAAAGGGTGGACCTCAGAAATTCAAAGTAAACGCAGTCATTGACACGGGTTGCACCTGTTGCTGCGCTAATTATGAAAAAGTTCCAGCATGGGCAAAGGAAGAAGTAGCTGTGTATAGCCGGTTTCATGGAGTAAATTCTACTCATATGGCAAAATACAAGCTGAAGGGAGGACGAATGCACCTTGGAGGAAATATATTCAAAATACCGTATGTCTACTGTTTTAATATGAAGATGCCTGGTATAGACATGTTATTAGGGTGCAATTTTATTTGCTCCATGGAAGGAGGAATACGGATTAAGGGCACAGAAATCACGTTCTACAAGAATATTACACGTGTCCAGACAACTCTTGAGCTAGAGAAACTGGCCTGCCTACAAGAAGTCCAAGTGGAAACAATGGACTATCAGGAGCTTCAGGATTTGGCTTATTGGGCTCAACTAACGGACCCAGTACAGTCAAATAAATTCATCTCTATTTATGGCCCATTAATGGAAGAGCTAAAAGCCCAAGGCTATATTGGAGATGAGCCGCTGAGATATTGGGCCAAAAATCAGGTCACATGCAAATTGGACATCATCAATCCGGACCTAACAATTGAGTCAAGACTGTTAAAACATGTGATACCCGATATGAAAGACAAGTTTGAAAGGCATATTAAGGCCTTATTGGACTTAAAGGTGATACGGCCCAACAAAAGTCGCCACAAAACTATGGCAATAATTGTACAATCTGGTCCAAGTATTGATCCAAAAACAGGAAAAGAAATCAGGGGAAAAGAAAGGATGATTCTGGATTATAGAACCCTGAATGATAATAGACACAAGGATCAGTATAGCCTACTTGGCATCAACACGATTATCAAGCGAATAGGGAACGCGAAGGTCTTCTCCAAATTCGACTTGAAAAGTGGATTCCACCAAGTGTCTGTGGCAGCAGAATCAATTCCCTGGACTGCCTTCACAGTACTAGGAGGTCTATACGAGTGGCTGGTAATGCCATTCGGTCTGAAGAATGCCCCAGCAATATTTCAGCGAAAAATGGATAACTACTTCAAAGGAACTGAACAGTTCATAACAGTATACATTGACAACATACTCGTCTTCTCAGACAGTATGGCCGAACATGCTCAACATCTACAGAAGATGCTGGAAGTATGTAGGACCCATGGCCTGGTCCTATCTCCCACTAAGATGAAAATTACGACAAACGAGATCGACTTTTTGGGTGCAACAATAGGCGACAGAAGAATAAAGCTTCAACCCCACATAGTTAAAAAGATCGCGAATATGCCAGATCATGAGCTAAAAACGACAAAAGGATTGCGTTCGTGGCTCAGCATTATTAATTATGCTCGCAGCTACATCCCAAAGTGTGGGACCCTCTTAGGACCTCTTTACTCTAAAGTTGGCCCTCACGTAGACAAGCAATGGAAAGAAAGTGACTGGAAGCTGGTCCAGCGTATTAAAGAAATGGTCCAAAACTTGCCAGACCTTCAACTGCCCCCACCTGACAGCTATATTGTTAATGAGACCGACGGTTGTATGGACGGATGGGGAGGAATATGCAAGTGGAAGCCAACTAAGGGCGCACCCAGAAGCGAAGAATACGTATGCAACTACGTCATCGGAAAGTTCGCTGTCTCGAAATCCACCATTGATGCCGAAATCTTCGCTGTTAGGGAATCATTATCAGCCCTTAAAATATTTTACCTGGATAAACTAGAAGTCGCCATCAGAACTGATTGCCAAGCAATCATTGCTTTCTACAACAAGCAATCTCAGAACAAACCCTCAAGGGTGTGATGGCTAAACTTCTATGACTATATAACTGGAACCAGGGTGCACTTCCAGTTTGAACATATAAAGGGTGCTAATAACACATTAGTAGACACACTGTCTAGGATCACTAATCTATTGTGTTATTTGAAATGTTTGCCTCTAAAAAACGAGGAAAACCTGGCTCTTCTGGAAGAAGCGATGGAGGAACAATGAGAAGAACTACAGAAAGCAATACAGGATGTGGAGCATTGGAATACACCAATCCAAACTTTCTCCCAGTACCTATTGCATTCAGCTTACCAAATGGAGCGACTGCGCTACCAGAACAATGGGCAGTCGACTACAAACCTCTACTAGACCTACCCTGCTAGGTAGATGAAGACAGTCGTGTCTGCTTATTGGCACGACAAACCAAACAACATGCCCTCTAGAATTTGGGAATCGGGATCGCAAACGCCGAATTCATCCTCACTAAAGAATTCACCGCTTGCAAAACAATCACCGGAAGGGACAACTGGGCAACAGACCTACAACCGTGCGTGGAACAACGACAAACAGCCATGGCCCGACTAATTCAAGCATATCAGGACGTCGTACAAAATGACGTCAACCTTTGAGCAATCTTTCGGCCACTAGCAGTACCTTTTGAGTCATCAGCATGTGATGCACCGAAAGTAGTTTGTCGTTTTTCAATAATGCGCTTAGTGCGTCTTGCTTTTGTAAAAGTAAGGAATCTCTTAGCTGACTATGGGGCCCAATGAGCACCCGAGCTAATAATTCACTTACTTTAGTTTGCCTTAGTCTCTCTATATAAGGGAGATCAGTTTGAGAAGCTAGGCATCGAGCACACCTAAATAGCCTACTCTCCTTTGTAAGCTTGTTTGTGTGAAATATAATTCTGCTTTTATTCTCTGAACTTTCTTCTTGATTTTACTACTTTTTCTTGAAGAAGATATTGATCCAATTCATAGGGAACCCTATTTTGTTTGTCGTCAGCTCACTTAGGACGTCTTCCAGGAGTGAAATCTTCGGTCGTTTTTTTTTCCTTAGATCTGCTGTTTCTGTTCGCAGATCTGCAACTTCTGCCCGGAGCAGAGTGATTTCTTCAGATACTTCCTTAACCTTTTTGGATAAGGTTATAAGTGCCTGAATAAGGGTGTTGTTCTGGTTAATCAAGGCTGTGATGCCCTTTTGTCCGACGTTAGCTGGCCGAATGAAACCAACACATTTTCCTTCACTGGTGAGGGTAGCGGTTGCCTGCAGGGAATTCTGATACTTAGTAGTGGAGACTGTAGTTTCCCAACTATTGGACATCAAGATTGTGGTAGGGATTCAAGATGAACCAGAGGTCTTTTGACTTCGGCTAATCTCTCCTCCAATTCTTTGACTAAGTTGACGACTTCCTACTCTATTGGCTTTGGTTCTGCCACTAGCTTTGCTGTGTCTGCTAATTCTAGCACAGCTGCTGCTACCTTAGATTGTCCCTCCTACAGATCCTGAATCTGCTTGTTTTGTTCTTGCAGCCTCCTAGTGGTATGTTGGGCGAACCACTGGAACCGGTCAAACAAGATTGATTGGTTATGTGCCTCCGCAAAGGCTAGATCCACCAGAGTCTGTTGTACGGGATCTGAGGTTATCTTGCCTATCGAATGAGATTCTACAGTATCCTGTCTATGATAACATGGGATTTTGCAGAATGGAGTTTGTAATAAAGAATGTTTAGGAAATCGTTAGTCTAAATAATCAAGTCTTGCTGCTCTAGGCTCCCTTTCCCAGTTCAGGATAAATGATTCATAAGAACTAGAATTATTCATAAATAACCTCCTTTTCCTATTATTACCTCGTTACCGGTGAGTACCTCATACCCTCAGCAACTACACTTGCGCCTGTGCCCTCCTCGGCAATTGGCTTCTTTCATCGCACCGTGAGTCCTTTTGCATTACACAACAGTAGGAGATAGTAACAGTTTAGGAGATATTCAGGGATGGTTCTTTCTAGGAAGGTCACCTAGGCAGAGACCTGATAAGGTTCTTAGCCTGACATACTTTTGTCAAGCTCTGATACCAAAATAGGGTTCCCTATGAATCGGATCGATATCTTCTTCAAGAAAATAGGGTTCCCTATGAATCAGATCGATATCTTCTTCAAGAAAAAGTAGTAAAATCAGGTGGAATCCACTTTTCAAGTCGAATTTGGAGAAGACCGTAGTTCTGTGGCGACTTTTGCTGGGTCATATGGCTAAACTTCTGTGACTATATAACTGGAATCGGGGTGCACTTCCAGTGGACCAAACCTTTAGAATCATTTATGGGCTAGACGCAAAAAATCATATACACTGCCCATCAATAGCCTACTCTCCTTTGTAAGCTTGTTTGTGTGAAATATAATTCTGCTTTTATTCTCTGAACTTTCTTCTTCCTGATTTTACTACTTTTTCTTGAAGAGTCCTATCTCCCACTAAGATGAAAATTGCGACAAGCCAAGTGTAGTAGGCTCTGTTCTAATCCATACAATATTTTGAATATATTTCCTCCAAGGTGCATTCGTCCTCCTATCACCCATCATGGGCCTTGCTATCAGCCCAAGCAACAACTGGGGCAATGCTGGGCAAAGGAAGAAACAGCTGTGTATAGCCGGTAGACAACGGGGTAAAACGAATATTATATTTAGAAACGATCGTCATTGGCATTTGTCTCAATTCTTTAAATTCTCAAGGATGCCTATCCCTTTCACTTTCAGGCAATAATTGACTCATAGATACTTTTTTAAAAATGTCACAATATTCAATAAACCTTATACTAGGAACTTTAGCAATCTTGGAATAGAAAGGAAAGCGAAACTCTATAGAATCCTTCAGCAGCATCAGAAGTATAAATATGTCCGACTCATACCCATACTAAATGTCCTACTAAAGAATCCTTTGCTCCGATAGTCACAGGGAAACCTAATGCTCTGATATCAACTTTGTCACGACCCAAAAATAGGAGTACATAACTGGCACGGGTTTTGAGAATAATCTCATCCCGTAAGCCTCTAGTATAATACATATAAATTATTTTCTCATAAATAGTATAGATTGTAACCAAACACATAATCACATTCATTTGAGAGTTTAATTATCTAATACTGTATAATTTCAATTATCTCAAATATACATAAATACTCTGCAAATGGAAGCTGAGATCATGCCTGTGATATATGGAGCAATTGTAGAGTACAAGTACAATATAAATCAAAGTCTACGAGCCTTGAAAACAAAGTAGGCTCACTCAGAGATCATGTCATCTAGCTGGTCAACTATTCGAAAAAAAATGTAGAGATATCGTGTAGTGAGTTTGATAACTCAGTGAACAAAGATAATTTATTATAACTAAAATATAACAGACCATTCGCACGAGTTTTCATAAATAGAAATTATGTTAGAATATAACATTATCTAAATCAATGTATATAACAACAAATTAAAGCTTTAAAGAAGGTAAATTTTGTTAAAAGAAAATCTAAAATCTTAAGATTTAGTATAATAAACAATAATTTCAAAATCAGATAAAGAAATAGGAAGATAACTCTTTATAAAAAAAATGTTTAGAGGAGGAAAAAAGTAGATCCATAATTATAATTTTTATACCCAAGCACAAAGTCTGGTAAGGACAATCACCATATACATTGTTTTATCCCAAGCACATAGCAATGGGATGGGTAAATCACTATATTCTCATAATTCATATCATAAGGTTGGGAGGAGCTTTCCTCAACTCCCTAACATTTTCATATGTTGACTGTCCCAATAACACAGCAATAGGACGGGTAAATCATCACATTTTCATCATAGGTAACCAGGCCAAATGTCACTGGCTATTTGGAGGAGACATACCTCAACTCCATACTTATTCACAATTCAAATCCTCCTGTGCCCTTTTGCACAAGGGGCTAGCAACTTCCTTGCTAGCTAGGGTTTCAAGGTGCACCAAGGCTAGCTATCTCTACTGCTAGCTAACAGTATTCTATCAATGATTCCTCCAGAATAAACAAATTTAATAAACCAAAAATGTAAACTGAAGGAAAATTGTAAAGTATGAGGTTAAAATTCTTTTTAAGACAAAATATATCCCTCCCTTCCAAGATATTTCTCGGACAGAGTTCTGGCATAGAAATTCATTCTCCAAAATTAGAAATACAACATTTTCATTCCAGTCCAGATAAACCATGACATTCAATCCCAAAAACACATTCAAACATAAATTCAAATTCAATTTCATCATATTCATGAAATAATGAGTTGTCAATATAACATAAATCATATGAACAATTTGATAAATAATACAATTATAAAATTCAATAAAGTGTAAAATAACACTATATTTTCATCACAAATTCAGGAGGGATTATTAGAGGTCTGTTCTGCTTGTCCTATAGCTTATAAGAATATAAATCAATATAAATATGAAATTCAATTTGTGCTATACACAATTAAAACTTTGTTTTAAAATGCATGGACATGAGAGAGATTTTAAAATGCGTTATAGTAAATTATATTCATTCACAGGGTAAGAGCTCCAGATTGGACAGCCCCAAAATCCATATTTCCCATCTGAATTTGATCAATTAGACATTAAAAATGAGTCCGGAGAGTCCAAAAATCTAAAAAAATGACCCCAGGAGCTTGGTCAACGCTGGCACTGTTCACAACCGAACAAAACTGTTCACACGCGGCTGAAATCACTATTCACGAAACAGAATACTGTTCACAGTACTGTTTGCAATGTTCACAGTTATTGTTCATCGAAGTAAATTTTGCAAAATTAAAGCACCAAATCACATTTTTTTGACCGTGACATTTATTCTACAACTAATACTCTACATCATTAACAAAACCCCTAGATTGAAAGCTTGAAAAACCATCAAAAATCCAGCATTTTAGAAAATTTACCTTTAAGTTACTATTTATGAAATTTCGGCGAACTTCCGGCGAAATTGATCGGTGGGTTTTGAAACTCTCGTCGCATTGAGTCCAACGGTACTTCCGGTATCTTGATTGGATGTTTAGAATGAGAAAAATCTTAAAGAGAAGTTTTAAAAAAATTTAGGGAGAGAAAGAGAGAAAACTCTCTTCCCCCCTGCACATCCTGTTCCTTCTGCCATCCATTCCCTTCTGTTTTTTTAATAATATTATTATTATTTAATAAATAAATAATGAGATTTATTTATATGTATATATACATATAAATACTATTTTTCATATTAAAATATCTGAAAATTTTTTAAAAATTTATATTCTCATAAAACTTTAGTTAAACTCTTAAATCACAACTTTTCTTAATAAAAATCTTAATAAAACAAATCACAAAATAAATATCTTTATGCATAATAAAAGAAATAATATTTCTAAAAATATAATAAAAATTTATTAAAAGTTAATATAATTATTTTAAGTAAAACAATAATTATTTTAATTAAAAGTGTATTTACTTTTAGCAAAATATAATTATTTACAATAAAAATATATTTATTTATAACAAAATATTATTATTTAAAAATAAAAATTTTGGGATACTATAGTTTAGGTGCTTAATGCAAGTTAGAAGTTGTACACAATCTGTGAGCTGACAGCTCTAAAAATGGTTGCCACATGTTTTACGAGAGTGACTTAGTATTTTTTTAAAAATTATTTTCTAGCAGTTTTATGATCTGAACTTCTATGGTTGTTAATGAGAGTCCCATTATCCAAGTTATTTTCTATTGTTGAGAAATTTGGATTAATAAAAAGAAACCAATTTAGAATCTGATGCTGGTCAATTGTCATAGACTCTTCTATTGATAGCTAATGCATGTGACTCATATATATATATATATATATATATATATATATATAGCATAAAAGGATAATAAATGCTCGAAATTGTTAACACTTGAAAGTACTCAAATCAAAGCATGAGAAACTACATTACATGGCTGAAAACAACTTAAGCTTTCCATTTTAACAGGTAGTGTGCAGAAATATCGGGTTCAAAAAATTGATTGTGTGCTTGAGTAGTTATCAACGTGAAGATTAGGATGACATTATGGTAAGCCGCTTTTATATATTGTCTTCATGATTTCCTCCATGAGCTTCAGATAGTTGTCATGTAATGTGCATATAACTCTTCTGTGTTTTCCCTCTTCAGACAGTGGTTGGCCTGACGGGTGCACAATTTTCTAAAGCTGCTGTTGACTTTTTTCAGCTTAAAGGATTGGGCACTTCTTGAAGATAAATATAACAAAAGGTGAGGCATTGCACCGTGTAATTAGTTTGAGATTGTGTGTATGTTTATGTGTGTTTATGAAATTTTGTGGATCTAGAAGCATCAAGGTATTAGCTTCTCAAATATCTTCTCTTCAAGATGGTAAGTTTTTCTTATCAAACTGCTTTGCTTAAATTTCATTATGCTATAAAAAACATTTGAATTCATTAAACTGCAAAAGTAATACTTTTTCGACCAAAGGCCGATGTAAATAAAATTTTCCATTTTACAATGCATCTCCAAGGATGACATGTTATTAATATATGTGTTTGGATAGATGCTTTGGAGGTATCTTCCACTTCATATTATATAAAATAATGACGCTCTTGCACTTTCACTCATGTACCGACCTTGCTTTCACTCTTGTTTTGTCTATACAAGAATTTGTCTAGTTCATTTTTAAAAATGAAAGAAGTTTAGTGTACCCATTCCTGCATGAAGTTTTGCAAGATGATTGATCAGTACATTTATTCTTTTCGAACTCAAGATGTAGAAATTTAACAATAAAAATTTAATACAAACAATTGCACATTAGACTTTTGGTGGCAACTAAGGTTGCCATTGAACGTTCACTTTTTGTGATAGCAAGAAAAGTTGACACCTAAAATTGTTAAATGCCATATAATTTACAGTTTTGATGACAACTAAAGTTGCGATTGAAAGCTGATATTCAGTGGCAACTTAGTAAAGTTGCTGCCAAAAGTGAATATTCAATGGTGGCTCTTAGATTTTCAGTGGTAACCCTAAAAGTTGTCACTAAAAACATTTAGCAACAAGGTTATCGCCAACACCGTGGTGACGATCAAAAGTGACCAACAAAAGTCTTAAGTGGCAAGTCACCACTGAAAACTTATTTTCTTGTAGTGAAACAAAACAATAGATTGCAATCCATATTAAGTAAACAAGATCAGCACTTGAAAAGAAAAAGTCGAGACATGAAGCATTAAATTGTGAAATACATGTATCACATCTCTTTCATGTTTTCAAGATGAAAGAGTGAGAACAAGTTTGGGGGTAAATTATTTGCAAAATTTTAAAGAACTTAGAATTATTATGTGCGTTGTTGGATGATTTGAGCTTGTATTAACATCCTTTATCTTACCTTAAACCCAAGCCATACATTACAAGCTTAAGAAAGTCTTATTGATCTTAGGTGTTGTGATTAGCCTATATTAGTAGAGAGTGACATGAAAGAAAAGCTTGTGGAGTTCTAAAAATTCATCTTTCTAGATATTCGCTTTCAAAATATTTGGTTATATAAACTCTTCCGAATGCAAGAGGTTGGATGTCACAAGGCTATCCATATACACTGAAGAGTCAAAGGTATGGTGTAAGTTGCATTTGAGTTGAAATTCTACATGATCAATATTTTGGAAGGTTTTTCCTAGGCTATAATTTTTTTTTAAATCTTAGAGAGATGTTTAATCAGTCAAAAACAATTTGTCACTCATTCCATAGATTTGAAATTTGAAGTTTAATTTGTTCTTATTTTACTTTTCTTGTTTTGCTCATGGACAAACAAGAAGTTAAGTTTTGAGTATGAGACGAGTGAGTTTTATTCGTATGATTTAGTTACCTTTATCTTATTTTTGTTGGCTTTTTAGAGTTTATTTTTATATTTATATTTAGTTTTATGTTTATTTTATAGGTGAAAAGAAGATTGCATTTGGTTTTATTTGGAGAGGATTGAAGGCAAGAAGCAGCCGAAATTTGATCAAAGATGAGAAGATTTTGAGTGCCATGAAAGCAACATATTATACCTACAACATTGGAGTTAAAAGGCATGATTTTGGACAGCATCTCTAGCATCTTGGTGCCAAGAAATGATGACTGTGATTTTGGTAAGACCAAAGAAATAAAATGACAAAAATTGGACAACATGACGTTGGATTCTAGAGTCACAACGCTAGATTCTCGACAACATATCATAATTTTAGAATCTTGAGTGTTGTGATGCTAGCTTTTGTGGCATTGCAATGCTAGAGCGATAAAGAGAATTGTACAGAAAGTCCATAGTCATGACATTGGATTTTGGAGTTGCAATGCTAGATTGTCAACAGTAGATCATACTTCTAGTAGCTAGCATCACGATGCCAAACCTCCAAGGTCATGACGTTAGTGTGAAATGTTTAAAAAATTGAAGATTTTAAATAGAAAATTTAAGATTTATTTTTTGGCACTTTTTACTTTTTGTCGAGAGAGAATAAAGAGAAAAATCCACCATGTGGATAAGAAGACGATATCTTTTAGAATTTTTTTTATTTTAAACATGAACTAAATTTATTTTTTAGGATTAAAATGTACTCTAATTATGAAACTTTATATTATCTATTCTGTTATGAATATCTTGTGTGGATGTCCATTATCCCGATCTTTCGGTTATCTTATCTAATAAGATATTATTTCTAATAATTATCTAAGAGGATAATTATCACTAGAGAGTTATTCTATAACTATGGTTATTATGAACACTCCCCATTACAAATGGTTTTTGGTCAGGAATCAAATATTTCACATCTAAGAATTTTTGGATGTGCGGTATATGTCCCTATTGCCCCACCACAACGCACTAAGATGGGTCCTCAAAGAAGGTTGGGAATATATGTTGGATATGAATCTCCTTCTATAATAAAATATCTTGAACCATTAACAGGAGATCTATTCACAGCTCGGTTTGCTGATTGTCATTTTGATGAATCAGTTTTTCCAATATTAGGGGGAGAAAATAAGCAGTTGAAAAGGGAAATTAGTTGGCATGAATTATCACTAACTCATCTTGATGCTCGTACAAAATAATGTGAACTCAAAGTTCAAAAGATAATTCATTTGCAAAATTTAGCCAACCAATTGCCAGACACATTTACTGACTCAAAAAGAATTACTAAATCACATATACCAGCTGCTAATGCTCCAGTTAAAATTAATGTCTCTGTCGGACAATCCATCATTACAAATAAGCCTGAGACCCGCATGAAGCGTGGTAGGCCCGTTGGTTCCAAAGATAAAAATCCTCGAAAAAGAAAAGGAGCTAAGAATCAAGATGGTCAAATCGAGAATTTAACAACTCCAGAAGAGTCTCCAAAAGAGTTTCAAGACATAATTAATGTTTTAGTTCCAGAAGAAATTCAGGTACCTGAAATTTGTGAAAATAAAGAGATCTCAATTAATTATGTTATGAATAGAATACGATGGAACCGACAAAAGGTCAATGTTGACAATAATTTTGCATATAATATAGTGCACGATGTTTTAAACGATAATGAGGATCATGAACCAAAGTCTGTTCAGGAATGTAGGCAAAGAAATGATTGGCCAAAATGGAAAGACGCAATTGAAACAGAGCTAACCATGCTTGAAAATCGAAAAGTTTTTGGACCTGTAGTTCGTACACCTGAAGATGTAAAACCAGTTGGATACAAATGGATCTTTGTGCGAAAACGAAATGAAAATAATGAAATTGTGAGATATAAGGCAAGACTTGTTGCCCAAGGTTTTTCGCAAAGACCCAGAATTGATTTTGAGGAAACATACTCACCTGTGGTGGATGCAACTACTTTTCGATATTTAATTAGTCTGGCAGTACGTGAAAAGCTCGATTTGCGTCTAATGGATGTTGTTACAGCCTATTTATATGGCTCACTTGATAATGATATCTATATGAAACTCCCAGAAGGATTTAAATTGCCTGAAGCATACAATTCCAATTCTCGAATAGACTACTCAATCAAATTAAATAAATCACTTTATGGCTTAAAACAATCTGGACGTATATGGTATAATCACCTTAGTGAGTACCTGTTGCAAGAAGGGTATAGAAATGACCCAATTTGTCCATGTATCTTTATAAAAAGATTTGAAAATGAGTTTGTCATAATCGCAATTTATGTTGATGATTTAAATATTATTGAAACTCCTGAAGAGCTCCATAAAGCTATTAATTGCTTAAAGAAAGAATTTGAAATGAAGGATCTTGGAAGAACTAAATTTTGCCTTGGATTACAAATTGAATATTTAAATAATAGCATCTGTGTATCAAGAAAATTATGTGACAAATGTGTTAAAACGATTCTATATGGATAAATCACATCCATTATGTACTCCAATGGTTGTGAGGTCATTAGATGTGAACAAAGATCCTTTCAGACCTCGTGAAAAAGATGAGGAACTACTTGGTCCTGAAGTACCATATCTTAGTTCAATCGGGGCATTAATGTATCTTGCTAGTCATACTCGACCTGATATATCATTTGATGTTAATCTATTAGCAAGATATAGTTCTTCACTTACACGAAGGCACTGGAATGGAGTTAAGCATATACTCTGTTATCTTAAAGGAACAATGGATATGGGCCTATTTTACTCAAATGTACTCGAGTCTGAGTTGATTGGTTATGCGGATGCAGGATATTTATCCGATCCTCATAATGGACGATTGCAGACAGGATATTTGTTTACATACGGGGGTACCGCAATTTCATGGCGATCTATGAAACAAACTATCTCTACCACATCAGCTAACCATGCAGAAATTTTAGCATTATATGAGGCAAGTTGAGAATGTGTTTGGCTACGATCTGTGATTCAACACATACAAGAATCTTGTGGCTTGTCTAGAAAGATGATCCCAACGATCTTATACGAAGATAATGCTGCATGTGTTGCCCAATTAAAAGAAGGGTATATTAAAGGGGATAGAACAAAGCATATATCACCTAAATTCTTTTTCACTCATGATCTTCAAAAGAATGGTGATGTAGATATTCAGCAAATTCGTTCTAGTGATAATTTGATAAATTTGTTTACTAAGGCACTTCCTACTACAACATTTGAGAAGCTGGTATATAATATTGGAGTTCAAAGACTTAATAATATCAAATAATATTTTCATATTTATTTGATAACGTCTTAAAGGAATGATGTATTCTTTTTCCTTCACTAGCTTTTTATCCCACTGGGTTTTTCCTAGTAAGGTTTTAATGAGACACATTCTTAAGGAATGGGCATCCAAGGGGGAGTGTTATGAATATCTTGTGTGGATGTTCATCATCCTGATCTTTTGGTTATCTTATCTGATAAGATATTATTTCTAGTAATTATCTAAGAAAATAATTATCACTAGAGAGTTATCATATAGCTGTATATCACTACTAGGACTCTCTCATCTACTTGTATAAATACCCCCTCATACATGAATGGAAAGAACAATTCACTTTCTTGTTTCTCTCTTACTTCTCTCTCTCTACTTTTAAGTTATTTCATAACATATTCAATTTAATTTATGAATTATTCTTTCTAATTGGGTATTATACACCATTCTTACTGTTTCAAATTACTTTACCACTAATTAAATGATACGTTAATTATAATAAAATCAGAAAAAGATTTATGTATTCAGTTCATTGTATAGATCACTATAGATGGCATGTAAAATATGAATATATTTATATAGTTTGTGTAGTCATCATATGAGAGCCATAAAACTTAATAATTTTTTGTTTATTTTAATTCATATAGAAATATAGTAGGTTAACATTTAAATATGTTTTTGATAAATCTTGGGATAGGCTAATGGAAAAATTAGAGTTTCTCAACTATCAACAATTATAATTTTTAGATTAAGAAAATAAATAATTTAAAATAGATTAATTACAGTAAAATTAGAACCTCTAGAGTTTCAATTCATTGATTTCTTCTTAACTACTTTTACTTTGTGTTAAATTTGAATTTTGATTTTTTTTAATTTTTTTATATTCTTCATCAATTTATTTATGACCCATTCAAATAGGATTGGAATTAATACAATTTTAATACTTAATAACAATCAATCCTCATGGAACGATACTTTATACTTATAAAAATTTTATTGCTTGAAAATGATAATGCACGCATGCATTTTTAAAAAAACCATAACCCTCTCCTTTGTTATGAAAATATATGCAAACCTATCTTTAAAAAAAATTGCTACAACTCAATTCGAATGTTTTAAATATCCTTCATGAAAAAGAAACATGATAAAAAAAAGAGCACTCCTTCAATTTTTTCTAATTCATCTTCTCCATTCTTCTCTAATAATAAATATTTTTTCTCAACTATTTTTTCTATTAAATTTCTCCTGTTCATGTGTTTCTTACGGTATTAATCTCCTAATTTTTCCATTACAAATTTAACGTCCTTGACTCAGAGGGCGTGGCTACAAAGACAACGTCACAACCACATACACTACCAATATTAAATCATATATGTTGGTTTTCTTGCAATTGGAAGGAATATACATGATGGTTCTCCTTTGTTAAAAACAAAATAACTGAAACAAAACAACAACAAAACTCAGGAACATCTCAAGTAAGCAATATACAGTACTATAAATTTACCTTTTGGCATGTACACAAACATGGCTTGAAATCAAAATAATTAAATGCCCATTGAAAAACTGAGAGTGAACCCAAATGCAATTCGAGCAATTTCAAATGTATATTGACTCAAATCAAACTTAAGATATATCAGGTAATAAGTATCCCAAAAAATATGTGAATGCTATTGTTTTGTGCAAAGTTACCTCCTTTATTCAGATTTTGCATTCTGAAGTCCATTGGTACAATTGAGATAGATGGGTTTTCTGGTTTTGGGTGCTGTATGGCTAAAAATCAGTCCATCTTAAGCTGTAAACAAGGAACTGCTTCTTGCTTACTTCATATGTATGTGTTACGTATTGTTTCTGGTACAGTAAAATTACTAAACAATACTTAAGCTGTAAAAATGTCTGAGAGTGATTTGTTTCTTTTGCCAAAGGTTAAAGTTTAAATTTTACTCATTAACTGAATGCCAAGTAGCAGAAATAATGCCCAAAACCTCAAAAAGTCTTGGTCCCACTCATACTTGTACCCAGCACATGTAACAGGAGAGCAAGCACACATATAACTTGTATACACGTTGTACGGAATGCACATAAACCATAAATCTTGAATACTTAGAATTTGTATAAGTATGTACATAAACCATAAATATTGAAACTTAATTTACCTTCAAATAATTATCGTTAAGCTTCCCCAAAACCCTATTCATATACTCACTGACCTATCATTGAGTTACCCACATAATCCCTTGAATTTTTCTAAAGCGATACCTCCTTAAATCCATCGTCATAGTCTAATTATTTATTCTTCACATATGCTAATCTCATAAATCATGCATATTCTTAGATATCATTATATCAACCGTGTTAACTAATACTCCTAAATATACTCATTCTATATTTCCAGCGATTCGGTCAACATTTACTCACACATATATCTATATCCATACTTATTCTACTCAACCTAATTTTTTGTTTAATAATCATACCCTCTCTTTTCACTTTACTAAATGCACTAACACAACTCACTTCCATTTACTAGAGCTATGCCCTACAGATCTCTTAGCCTCTTGGATATAGAAACCTCAATTTCAAAACACTCCCTTACACCAATTGCCAAAATTGAATGTCCAAGATTACTTGTTATTGGGCTATTTATTCCTTGATGTAATACCAATACAAAAAATCCTAATTCATTTAACCCAAACATAATCCCAGCATACTCATAATATCCTCCTAAGGACCATAACTTCCTTAACCAAAATGTCCCTTGCATACACATACTTAAACTTTTCCACAGCACCTTAATTCATCATTCTAGAATTTTTCCTAGATCTTCCAAAATTTCCAATAAATTTAAGTTATTTTCAAACCACTTCTAGCTATCCAATTAATGAAATTCATAACAATTGATCTCGGACAATTCCATTCAAATTACCTCTTGGATCACAAGCCTACATTTGTTTAAAATTTCCCATACCCATTTTTACCTCATGAAAAACCCAACTTATAAGAATCTAGGAACACTCTCCATAATTAATTTTATTACTTTCATGACATACCTCAAGCCACCCTTTTGTTTATACTACTATTTCACACAAATTCAAAACTCATGCATCACCAAGCCAATAATCCAATACATACATAGCCCAAATTTCATATCACAAAAATCCTATCCAAAATACAGAAATTTAAAAATCAACTAAAAGCTTTTTTTCATGCTATAATTAGCATTATTTACTCACCAACTTCAAACTTCAATTGGGTTAGTCTTTCTCCACTTTTCTTCCAAATAAACCTGGTCGTACAAACAACTAATCCATACTTTACAACTTGGAATTCTTGGACTACAAAAATTCCACATGTATTCACTGTTCACCGAAGAACAAATCCATGATTTTGGGTTCCAAATAGTGTTATATGATGATGACAATTTGTATGGAAAGGTTATTCTTTGTTCTAAACAAGAATATATGGCCACAAATTTCAGAAGATATCAAAAACCAAGGATTTCAAAACTCATACCCAAGCTGTCCTACACCCCCAAACAGCTCGATTTTCAGCTGGAAAAAGTTACTTAATGCTCCTATATCCCTTGCTGACCTTCGGCAGAATCTTGGCCACACAAAAGGGAATCTAAGTGATTAGGGGAGAATGCAGCGCTGGTTTCAAGGGGAGAAGGAAGCTGTTTGTCACATTTCGTCATGTCATCGCCACGCAGACACGATGTGGACGCAATGTGGCATGTCCTCATAAGCACCAAACCAAGTAAGCTACCTAGAGAGTTCTAGAATGGTCTTGGAATTTCTAGGAAACTCTTGTACATTCTTGTAGACTCTTGGAGCTTGTAGAATTCTCTAGAGAAATGTGGAGACACCATGTAAATGCAAGTAAGGATTAGAATTCTCTAGATGCACAATATGAACCGTTGGATCGAATTGATCCTAACTATTCATTCAAGGGGAATTGACTTATATAAACTCCTCACCCCTTCATTTGTAAACCATCCAAGAAGTTCTCTAACATTCCTCAAGTTCTCTAAGTTTTTTTACTTTTTATCTTGCTCTCTCTTTGATCACTTTGCCTCTTGGATAGGTGTCTTGAGGAAAGCTGATTTAGTTAAGCATCAGGAGGAAGATCTTAGCTAAGTGCCGCACAATTCTTACTAGGGGAGAAAAAGTAAGTATGTGACATGTTGCTGAAAATTTCCAGCAACTTCACCCACGGCTGTATGATAATATTAAGGGGATAGTTTTGTCATAGTTAATAGAGGGACAATTTTTCCATCTCCTTTATCAAGTTATTTTCGAGATTTTGGTGCAATAAAAGGGGTAAAATTGGAAACTCAAGTAAACCAGATTTTTAAGAAATTTTTTTTTAGAAATATCATGTGCCCAATTTCTATCATATTTCATAAAAATATTTTCTCAAAAGCTCAAGCATATATTCCTTCTTAATAAAATCTCCTTTATATTTTTAAAACCATGAAATGCATTATTCATGATCAAATTAGAACACATTTGTATATTAAAACAAAGTACACTTGTATAAATAAAATGCATTTACTTTTAAAGAAACTCATAAACATTTTGCATGCAATATAGCCATTAAAACAAAATATATTAGTTCAAAATCACGGGATATTACAAAGTATTTATATTTCTTATGAGCTGGTGTTATAAAGAAATATGGATTTTATTGTTTTACATATATCCTCTTTAACTAAATCCGTTAACAATTATTCAAGGAATTATTTTCGTAGAGATTCATACTATCAGACTCTTGCTAACAAATTGCTGCAAATAATAATCTTGAACAAAGTATAGAACCATGACAGAAAAGATAACCACGGTAATTCAGCTCTACTACCTATGCAAATAAAATTGAGCTGACTCTAGATAACTGGAAGTAGATAATAATCTTAAACAAATTCAAATGCCAACTGTTCCGGTTAAGAAAAGAAAAAAAAAAAAAACTAATGAATCAGTATTAGCATCAAAATTCAGAAGTTCAGCAGAATACAGCCAAAATAACTACTTAAGATGCCAACCGTCTCTCTGAATTTGACACGTACTTTCAGGGAGAGGAATTAAAGCAGAGGTTGAAGAGGACTTCTACAACAGTTATTAAAGCCAAAATTGTGTTGAAAGATAATTCATGAAAATTGAAGGCATCGTGCATGAACCATGAATCTCAAAACAAGGCACTTGATAATTGAATAAGGCACTAGTATTAACTTCCTTAAAATATGAAATTTTGCATTTAGTAGTGCTTCGTTATTGTAAAGTCTTTTCAAGTTTTTTAGAAACTCTATATATACTACTGCATCACTCTTTGTATCATCTAGTACCACTTCATGTGATTACTATATGAACAATATATTTTTAGACCAGACCTTTCACTTCTCTGATAGATTTGATAAAGGATCAAGCAAGACTAAACTTGCTCATTTGTATCTAACACTTTTCTGATTATGTACTTTGATATTTAGACCAACTAAAAGTGATATCAAAGCTTGCTTATTCAAGTATATCATTTTCAGAACTATGGCATTGTCTCAAAGTCCCCATACCTTGTTCCAATATTCCTTAATCCAAGTTCCCATTTTTTTTATGAACACTATGACTATTGGAGTAGCCAAGTAAAGACCCTCTTCATCTCCAAAGACCTTTGGGATGTTGCTGTAGATGGCTACCAAGAACAACCAGAATCATCATCCTTAACCAGCAATAAATTGAAGCAATATAAAATTCTATGAAGAATGATGCAAGTGCTCTTCATTTTATACAGCAAGGAGTGAGAAAAGGAATTTATCCATGAATTTCAAATTCTGGAAAGGATTTGGGAAATTTTGCGAAAAAAAGTTCCAATTTTTTGGTGAAGGTGGTTTCCATCAATCTCCAAAACCTTTGGAGGGACTTTGAGCAACTTTCAATGAAGGAGAATGAAAAGTCACATGATTTCTCAACAAGAATAATTGAGATTATTAATTCAATCAAAAGTCATGATGATACCTTTCAAGAGACAAGAATTGTTGAGAAAGTTCTTAGAAGCTTGCCATAAAAATTTGATAATGTAGTTGCTATTTTAGAAAAATCTAAAGATCTTTTCACATTGACTATATGTGAACTAATGAGTTCCCTTGAGACACTTGAGCAAAAATTAGATGGATTTGTAGAGCAATCTATTGAGTAAGAATTTCAATCGTAGATGAACTTGGCTAAAAATAAAGATGGAGAAAAGAATCAACTAGGAAGAGGAAGATTAGGTAAAGGATGTGGACAAGGAAGATCAAACCATGACACACCAAGGAATGATGAAAGGAGTAATCCGCATTACTCAATTTGCAAGAAAGATAACCATGAAAGTAGCAATTGTTGGTTTAGACCGTGTACTAGCTACAAAAATTCAAATCACAAGGTGGTTGACTATTTGAGGAGGGAGAATAATTAAGATAATTTTCTAGAAAATATGGAAGAGCCCTCAAAGAAATTTTTTTACATTTCTACATCCTCACAAGAAGAATATGGAGTGTCATATGTAGATAGTGGTTGTAGCATCACATAATAGGAATTAAGGAGAATTTTGTCCCCTTGGATGAAGAATTCAAATCAAAGGTGAAGCTTGGACATGAAAAGTCTGTAAACATAGAAGGCAAAGAAGCAATCATAGTCCAACCCAAGAAAGGTAATCCAAAACTCATCAAAGATGTTCTTTATGTTCTATCCTTATCTCAAAATCTCTTAAGTGTTGGACAACTTGTTGAAAAAGGGTATATGGTCAAATGTGATGAAAGAGGCATCTTAATTGTTGATAAGAAAGCATGATCAGTTTGTAGCAAGAATTTCGATGGCTCAAAACAAAGTTTTCTCGTTACCCATGAAGCAAGAAGTAGATGTTTCGCTAAAAGATCAAGAAGTAAACATATCATTTCTATGGCATTGCAAATATGGCTACTTTAGCTACCAAAGTCTAAAGCAGCTTCATCAAAAGGATATGCTAATCAATCTACCTGATATAGGAGTGAGCAAAAGGTATGAAGGGTGTGTTTATGGAAAAATGCACAGATTACTCTTTCCAAATTCTGCTTGGAGAGTCAAAGAACCATGAAAACATGTTCATGCAAACCTTTGGGGACTAACAAGAACCACATCACTTGGCAACAAGAAGTACATTTTACTTTTTGTTGATGATTATACTAGAATGGTGTGGGTTTACTTTCTTGAGAAAAAATCTGAAGCTTTCTCAAAGATTTTAGAGTTTATGGCCCTAGTAGAAAGATCAAGTGGACTAAATCAAAGCTCTAAGAATTGGTCTTGGTGGAGATTTTATTTGCAAGCCACTCTTAATGTATTGTAAGTAAAAAGGAATTCAAAGGAAACTCAATGTGAGTAGGAGCCCACGAAAAAGTGGTGTATCAAAACAAAAAAATTGAAGTATTGTTGAAATGGCAAGGAGCATGATGAAAGTACAAGGACTTCTAAACAGTTATTGGGCATATGTAGTTAACACAACAATTTATCTTCTCAATAGTTCTCCAATAGAAGAATTTAGTAGAGTAACACCTTATGAAGCTTGGTACAAGAGGAAACTAAAGATTGATCATTTAAAAGTATTTGGTTGCCTAGCTTATCATTTTATTCATCCTCAAGAAAAGAGAGAAGCTAGATGAAAAAGGTGAAAAGCACATTTCTTGATTATAGCTATAAATCAAAAGGCTATCGCTTGTTTAATCCATAAACCAAGAAATTTACCATTTCCAAAGATGTGATATTTGACAAAACAAAGATATAGGATACCAAGATTGGAGATATTGATGCAAATGTTGAAATCTAGATAGATTCATTCCAGAATGAGTATGATCAAATATAAAATCAAGTTCTAGACCTACTTGCTCATTCCAATTCAAGTTCACCAAGCCAGTTTGCTTGTTTAGGTGTAGGTACAATAGACCAGCCTACTCAAACAATTCAACACTTATTTGTTGACACAATCACAAATTCACCATGTAGAAAAAATAAATCGCTGCATGATATATATAGCAATATTTCTTTCAAAGCTTTGAAGAAGCATCAAAAGATAAAAGCATGGAGAAATGTTATTAATACAGAGATGAAGATGATAGAGAAAAATTAAAATTGGGTGCTTGTTGATAAATCCAAAGAAAAGGAGATTACTAGCATGAAATGGGTTTTCAAAACCAAATTAATGGAGATGGCTCACTACAAAATAGTAAAGGAGTACACACAACAATAGAGAATTGATTTTAATAAGACATTTGCCCCTATTGCAAGAATGGAGACAATAGGAACTTTTCTTGATACAAATGAAACTCCTCGTTAATCAACGTAATGTAAAATAAGCTTTTCTTAACAGAAAGCTAAAAGAGGAAGTATATGTGGAGCAACTTAAGGTTATGTGATAAAACAATATGCAGACAAGGTATATAACCTTCAAAAGGTGTTGTATGGCCTGAAACAAGCTCTGCTAGCATGGAATAGCAAGATTAACAATTTCTTCGAGGAAGATGAATTTGAAAGAAGCCAAGTAAGCCCTCTCTATATGTCAAAACTTAAGGTTCTCATGATTTTCTGATTGTTTGTCTTTATGTTGATGATTTAATTTATGTGGGAACTAATGAGTCCTTGGCAGAAGACTGTAAGAAGTCTATGATGAAGAAATTTGAGATGATAGACTTAGGCTTCATGAAATATTTCCTTGGCATGCAAGTGAAGCAAGAACATGGGAGAATATTTCTTTCTCAATAAAAATAAGCTTTTGATTTGTTGAAGAAATTTCATATGGTTGAATGCAAGCACGCACCTACTCCCATAGGTGTGAATGAGAAGCTATCAAAGTATGATGAAAAGGAGCAAGCAAACCAGACTTCATTCAAAAGACTTGTTGGATCACTTAACTAACTAACTAACACGAGACTAGACATTGTCTATGCTGCGAGCATAGTTTCTTAGTTTATGAGTGAGCTTAGCAAGGTCCATTATGCAGCAGCAAATTGAATTCTGAGATATGTCAAAGAAACAAAGAGCTTAGGTATTCTATACCAAGCTAGAGAAATGAGCAACCTCATTGGATTCACTAATAGTGACTGAGCGGGATAAAAAGATGACGAAAAAGCACATGTGGTTACTCATTCTTCTTAGAAAGCAAGCCCATTTCATTGTCATAACAGAAGCAAAGCACCATTGCTTTATCATCAATTGAAGTTAAAATATATTGCCGCCACAAGTGTAATAAGTAAAGTAATGTGATTAAGAAGAATTATGAAAGACATGAAGCAAGATCAATATTCCCCAACTATAATCTTTTGTGATTATATCTCAGCTATTGCAATGACAAAGAATCTAGTGTTTCATAATCACATCAACCACATTGAACTCATATTTCATTTCTTTAGAGAAATTGTTGAAGAAGTTAAAGTTGAGTTGAAGTTTTGCATGACAGAAGAGAAAGTTGCTAATATTTTCACAAAAACAATTTCTCAAGACAAATTTTTTCATTTTCAAAGGAAGCTTGATGTTCTAAAACTTTTAGAGTTAAGAGGGGGTGTTAGAAGATAATTCATTAAAATTCAAGGCATGAAACCTCAAAACATGACGCTAGATAATTGAATAAGGCACTAGTATTAACTTACTCAAAATATGGCATTTTGTATTTATTAGTTAGTGTTTTATTATTCAAAGTTTTTTAAGTTGCTTAGAAACTCCATATAAGGCTAGATTAGTGCGTCACTATTTGTATCACCTAGTATCACTTTATGTGATTAATATCTGACCGAGATATTTTTAGACCAAAGCTTTCGTTTCTTTGATAGATTCTATAAAGGATCAAGCAAGACCAAGCTCGCTCGTTTGTGTCTACCACTTTTCTGATTGTGTACTTCGATATTTAAACTAACTAACTAGTTGAAACTTTGCTAACACTCAAATTCTATGGCTAGAAGCTATTTTGCGGCTCAAAATCAAAAGAAGGGTTAACCATATGAGACACGCAAAGCAAAACTTGGAGCTATATAGATCCTAAATATGGTATAGCTAAAGAAACAGGTAAAAAAGAGGGGGGGAAAAGAGCTTGTAGCATACATATGAAGAAGCTTGAAAAATTAGGGAAGACGATGATGAATGTAGAGAAGCTTTCAAACTAAACAGAGAAAGAGTGACAGTGACAAACTGAACTATAAAAATTATTACCCAAAAAGAAAAAAAAATTGAGAAAAAGCAAACATGATTCAATTCAGAGTCTCGCGAAGTAGGTTTTAGCCTTAGGGTTTAGCAGAGCAGCTCGAAGCTTGCAATAGTGGCACTGCGTCTCAGGGGGTGGAGGGATCTCACTAGTAGTGGAGTTCCAGTTGAAGTCCCTTGACTGGAAATGCAGAAGAGAAGAATGGTGGGGTCAGGTTTTTTCGTAAAGAATAAGGGGTTGGTTTTGCCAGTTCAGTAGAAAAAGTGACGATGATGGAGTGAAGACGAAGAGAACGATGATGACCACAAAAGCATACTTGCAAAGACTTAACAAAAAAAGGGAATGAGGTGAAATAGTACCTGGTAAGAAGCTATGAAGATGAAATTAGGGATTTTGGCTGTTGGGACCTAAGGTATTTTGGGAAGATTAGTGAGGTGCTCTATCCGTGGGTTTTGGGAGGAAGAGAAATAGAAAATTGATTTTTGGAGGGAGAGGATTGGGGTTTCGTGGGTGATAGCATAAATGAACATTTTTATTGTTTTTCTTCTTTTCGTTTAACATTTTGTGGCGACTTAATAATAGTCATCATAGAAGAGTTTTAGGTGCAACTTATCTCTTAAGTCACTATTGAATGTCTTCTACCATATGATTTTAACATATGTTCATGAAAACCTTTAAGTAGCAACCCTTAAAAGTCGTCTTTAAAAGTCGGTGGTGAATTGGTTTTGCTGAAATATGAAATATGCTGCCGTGATCTTCATTTCAACCACTCACAAATATATTTTTCCAAAAAATTGATATTAATATTATGAAAAAATTTAATTATTGATTTCAAAGGCGAAAAAAATATGAAAATAAGTAAATTTATCATCCAGTATTATCTTCTGTAAAGGAAGGAACAAAATATCATACTTTCGCATGATAATAATTAGTTAAAACTACTCATTGGAAGACAATCTTCGTCGTAATTTTACTGTAAAAGTTTATATGAAAATTACCTTGCTGCCATTCTTATTAAACTACCCAATATTATCACTACAAAACAAAATGGGTGGTTATTTATTTGATATAAACACAAAATATGTAAATGGGGGAGTTTGATTGCAATTTATAAAACGGATCAAATTAGCTATTACAACAAAACAAAATGAACAATTTTAGTGTAAAGAAGTGTGGTTGGTCACTGTAAAATACAACATGTTGGATTAAGAGACACCAACTCACGCGTGAATTGATAGCAAGATAGATAGCTCTTCATGATTTTCGAGATAATAGAGCAATTCCTGAGATTCATGTATATATCTTAGTACCCCATTGACACAGGAAGGGAGAAATCATAAAAATTGAGGTCAAAGATTAGTGCCGTGATTGTATTGGCGCACATGGCCCATAGGGATGTAGCATATGAGGCAACGGTGGAGAATATGTGAAACTGTGACAAAGAAGATGCAACAGACAATTAAGGAATGAAAAATAAAACACACAAAACTTATGTTAATGTACAATGAAGACCGATGAAGAGTGATGAAATTTTGTTTTCGTACAAATGAAAAATGATGAAAATTTAATATTAAAGTAGACCTGAAAATCTGTTATTTAATAGATAGACAATTATCTTAAAATTTGAATAAAGTGATATAATTTGGATTAGAAATTTTCAGTCCAATTATCAAGTATAACAACCCTAAACAATATTTTAAATTATATCGAAGCCCAACGAGATATTAATATATTAAATTTATAAAATCGACTAACTCTGATATATTTAAAATATATTTAATTAGATATATTAAATTTATATTAATTGGTAAATAAAATACACTCTATAGTAAACTAAATTATGAAATCTGTTGGCTTCCGTTTAATTTATAACAATTTAATAATTAAACTCAGTCGTCAATAAAATTACCTCAATAGTCAATACTCCAAATAAAAAATTTATATTCTGATTTAAAATGATTTTATTATCACAAAGGTTAAGGGCCTGCGCCGAAAAAGGGGACCCCAGCGGGCCACCAAAGTTGACTTTCCTGTCTTGTAGAAGATTTATGTATCCTTTGGCAGAGGAGATTCAAAGTTTGTGTCCGAGAGAACCCCGAATGATGACACAGCAACCTCTCCTGTCTTGCTGTTCTTATGCCGGACCTTCGCATGACATGCGAAGAATTCAAAATATTAGAAATTCAAGCCGCTATCCATGTAAAACTTAACCCTCGTCAAAGCTCTGTTATAAGTCTTCTCTTTAATTAGTCTTCTGCTAGTTATTTTAGGGTTTCTCTTTCATCATTTCTCTTTTCCATAGTGACTTAAAAAAAAATCCTTCAATATGCTTTATTTGAAACAAATTTGAGATTTTTTTGTCCTACTCGAGTGCCCACATCTGATTATTTAACAAGTAAATGAAAGTTATTATTTCACTGCAATATTAATGAGCAATTAGAGATATTTATTTGTTATTATATATAAAATTTTTATAATTATTGTAATTTTAGTTTAACTATATTTGAATCAAATATTGCCTTTTTATCAAAATAAATAAATAAATATTACATGTGTGTGTGTGTGTGTGTGTGTGTTTGTGTGAAGCGATGATATATAAAACCACATAAGGAAATAATTAATTCATTATTATTTACGTTTGTATTCTTGCGTTTCTAGATTTGAGACACATATTTTGTTGTTACTATTTAAATTCAAAATGTTTGATATTTTTATTTATAGACAGTTTATTACTCATTATTAGTCATTTGTTATAAACAAAGAGATTAAAAAATTTTCAATATCATTATTATTGTAAATATGCATGCACATTCACATGTACACATTTGTCCTTATATAGATTAATTAATTAATTATTATTTATGGACAGTTTATTACTCATTATTTGTAATTTGTTTTAAAATATCCTTGCTTTGATAATTATATTTATCAAGGTCTAAAAAACACAAATATGGGACACGATAAACTATGATACCATGATAAGGCAAAATATATTCTGTTTGATTACAATTTGAAGAATTGTGTTATACAAGGTATACATGTCACATATATATCACATACAATAACTTTTATTTTTAAAGTATCGGTGCTCACTTGATAAATATATTTATTGAGGTCTAAGAAGCAACAATGTGGGACAGGGCACAATAAGTTATTGTAATAAGACAAAATTGTAATGATTTTATACTATTTAAAGTATTGTGTTATATATAATACAAATGTCAAATATATATCAAATATGATATAATTTTTTTTTTGAAGTATTGATACTTTTATTGAATGAGGTAAGTTAAAAAAAGGCCTTATCGCAATATTGTTGTCATTAATTACTTATTCATTAAAAATTTAAAATAAATCATATTAATTAACGTTGTTTTAAAATAAATGAATTAATAGTTGGATTGAGTTTAACTTTCAATTAATAGATTAGGGGTCATATAATGATTTATTTAAAAATTTAAATGAGTTATAAAGGATTGATTAAATAAGTTATTACTTACCTAACCGACTCAATTTAAATTCAGCTAAACTTAACCATTTGCCATCCCTAGATTTTATTGACAATTATTAAATATGAGTGATGAGATAACCTTAAACATCAATTCAACATTGTACACATCAATTATTAGTCAATTGGAATTTTATGACCAGTTTTAGACCATGGCAAATTCACAGAGTCAATATATTTGTTTTGAAATTAGCCATAAAATATTCCCAATCATCCTATAAATACAGTAGTCTAAGCAGTATGGAGAGTGCGAAATCAAATTAACACTGAGCGTCCTTCACTTGTGATTTCTTGATCAAGCACTGAAACATGAACTGGTGGTGGACTAGATCTATTGGCGCTGCCGCGGCAAGTATCTTCATTTCCTCTCTTAATTGATGTTATTATTGTATTATTTCAATATTTTAAAACATGAGTTTCGTTTTCTTTTCAACAAATCATATTAGAAGCAGTTTGTTGGAATACACACAGACACTCTTTAAATTGTGTAAGTATCAGTATTTATTTCAGTTTCAATGTTTACCTAATGCTTTTTCTAACACGAACTATTTTCTTTCAGAAGAAATTCGAAGAAGTCCCACGAAGCTTCAATAGTGTAGCACTGGTGATCGGCGTCACTGGCCTTGTCGGAAATAGCCTAGCTGAGATACTCCCTCTAGCCAACACTCCCGGTGGCCCGTGGAAGGTCTATGGCGTCGCTCGCCGTCCCCGTCCCAGCTGGAACGCCGATCATCCTATCCAATACATCCGGTGTGATGTCTCCGACCCAGTGGATGCACAAGAGAAGCTCTCCCCGCTGACCGATGTTACCGACATCTTCTACGTCACCTGGACCAACAGAGCCACCGAGGTCGAGAACTGCGAAGTTAACGGTGCTATGTTAAGAAATGTCCTTCGCAACATCATCCCAAATGCTCCAAATCTCCGCCACATATGCCTACAGACTGGAGTTAAGCACTATGTGGGTTCGTTTGAGTTCTCAGACAAGATCAAACCCCATGAGCCACCTTTCACTGAGGATATGCCCAGGCTTGACGCACCCAACTTCTACCATGCCTTAGAAGACATTATGACTGAAGAGGCCAAGAACAAGGAAGGTTTGACATGGTCTGTTCACCGTCCCACCTTAATAATAGGGTTTTCCCCTTTCAGCTTGCTAAACATTATGGGGACGCTTTGTGCGTACGCCGCCATTTGCAAGCATGAGAGGCATCCGTTGAAATTTCCCGGCACCAAAGCTGCGTGGGAGAGTTATTGTATGGCTTCTGATGCAGATCTGATAGCGGAGCAGCATATCTGGGCAGCAACAGACCCATATGGGAAGAATGAAGCATTTAATTGCAGTAACGGAGATGTGTATAAGTGGAAGCATTTATGGAAGGCGCTGGCGGAAAAGTTTGGAATTGATGATTACGAGTTTAAAGAAGATGGTTTTGCGTTGTTGGAGATGATGAAGGACAAGGATAGAGTGTGGGAGGAAATAGTGAGAGAGAATCACTTGCAGCCCACGAAGTTGGAAGAGGTAGGTGCCTGGTGGTTTGCTGATTTGGTGTTTGCAAATGTAGGTGCATTAGATAGCATGAACAAGGCCAAAGAGCATGGCTTTATGGGATTCAGGGACTCCAAGAAGTCCTTTAAGTATTGGGTAGACAAGACCAAAGCTTACAAAATTGTGCCTTGATCATATTATGATGGCATTAATTTATATTTGTGCCGAGTGGAATCAATGTGTCAGGTTGCTCACTTGTGGTGGGAGTCTCCTACACTCTTTGTTGTTGTGAGCTTTTCAATTTTGTGGGAAATAAAACATGAAGTAAAGACAGATTACTTCTGTACCATTTACACACCTTTGGGTTGTGAAGAGATTTTTGACAAAAAATAAAATATAAAGGTGCGAAGAGATTGTGTTCAAGCTAGTATATTCTGAAATCTTAAAATCAGGAATACTTGGTATCCTTTGTACTTCTTTACTTATTATATGAAACATGCAGTTTAACTATGCCGATTTTGTTCTCTCTTTTTTTTTCTTTTATGGTCCTAAGGGTCTAAGGGCAAAGCTATTTATATCGGTATCTTGTATGCCTATATATGGCTTCTATCTAACTGCATTAATTAGTATAATTTGTTAAATTGATAACAAATAATTATATAATTGATGATTAAAAAACAGTTAATCATGTGATGAGTTAATTGTAAATTAACTTAACAGACATTAGTTATCTAATATTTATTGCTAATAAATTTTATCTTTCCCTGTAAATTATGAACAATATGATTATTTAACCATGTATAAAAAAGAAAAAGAAAACTTAGTTTTTAGAATTGACTGTATGTAGAATACCCCCAGCGACAAATATTTCCGACTTGAGATACAATCTTGAAAGTTTGTTTCTTTGATGAAGAAATGATAATCCGATTCTTCTTTTCAACTTGAGTTTGACTCAGGGGCTTATCGCTGGATATTCAAACGACTGAAGTGGCTTGAAAGCTTAGCTGGAGAAGTAGCATAACAATACTGAGCATTGGAGAGTCAAATATTCTTCTTCTTTGCAAATGATCTTATGAAGGTCCTATTTACAAGGCCCTAGAGAGTTAGAGAGAAAGGTACAAAGAATGTTATTTAATTAATTCACTAATATTTGTTTTTCAATCATGTTAAGAGAGAAAGGTACAGAGGAGATAGAGAAGAAGGTAAAGAAAGATTGAGAAAAAAAAAACACCACAATGAGTGCAAAAGAATGCGTGGTGCCGTGTGGTGGCGGACAAGAGCAGATGAAGAAATGGAGGGAAGCTTAAGGTTGGAAGAGGAAAGAAGAATTGGGAAAAAAAAAAATTACATGAGAGAGAGAAGATTCCAATTTTCAACTGATTCTAATGACCTTCCTTATGTTGGTAGGTGGGGAGGTTTTTACTTCCATGCTTGGACTTCTGTTTTCACAGTTCAAGATCACCCATAAACACAGTCTCACAAACAGAGAAGCACTCTTGAACTCAAATAGGATCCTCCAAATGCCGATCAAAATGAGCTTTGTTTGGTTTCTCTTCCTTAGTCAAGAAACCGAGAGAAACAGAGTGATAATAATGTTCAAAATGTCAAGATCGATTCTTTGAAGAATAACTCTATTATGTACCTTGGATTTGTCATTTTGAGTTACCTAGTGACACTTAACTCTATTAGGTACCTTGGCTTCATTATTTTTGGAGACTACGGGCTAATGAATCCTAAGTGGCAAGTGGTTTAAACTTGAATGCATGAAGACCAAAATGAGAAGCAATTATAGTGTCTTTTCCAGAACCAGATGCAGAAGAAAAAAAAAATAGAAACAGAGATAGAAATACATACCTATTAGGTGCAGCTGAAGTAATGAAGGCAGATGGAGAAGTCATTGAAGTTTCAAATTCCTATAAAAGAAGCTACGAAAGAAACTGGAATGTTGAAGAAACTTGATGGAATAGATGTGAGGGAGGTAATGATGAAGAAGCTTGATAAAATATACGTCAAGAGCAGTGTACAAAAGGAGTGACATAGTTGTCTTGTGAAAAATACAAAACAGTTCCCTTGTCATTAAAATTTAGCTTCCGTAAAAGGCTTTTCCAAGAAGCTTCAAAAACTAGCTTCATAAAATAAGCTAAAAATATTTTTTTTGAGATTAATAAGCAACTTAATTAAATTTATACAAACACTATTTTTTTACTATAAAAGCACTTATGTTAATAAAAAAAGCTCTAATAAGCTATAATTCTTACTATCCAAACGAGTCCTTAACTGCGATGATAGAATAGTACAAACATGACACAATTTTTAAAATTAAAGGATTAAATTGTATTTCAAAAATGTAAAAAAATGAATAAAAATTAATGAATTAATTAAAGGACTAAATACTATTTAATTCTTTAATTATTATTTCATAATTATGCTTTTTTTTAGAAATTGTTTGAAAACTTTTACTAATTAAGTCAGAGTTTAATTTTTTTAATATATGAATTAATTTTTAAAACTATCAAACCCATTACATATTAATATTTAGTCACTAAAATTTAATAGCAACAAATTTAATATTTTTTTATTAATTAACAAAATAATTCATGAGTTAATAATTTAAAAAAAAAATTAAGAGACCGTTTGTTTCCTATTTTTAAAATCAATTTTAAAAGTTTGCACTTAGATTAACAACTTTGTTTCGCATATCTTGATAAAAAAAATTATAAAAATTTAACCTTAAAAAAGGTTTAAAATGTATTGTTTCTTCTTGAATTTTTTTTATTTTTTTAGTCCTATTGCAATAATTGTTTTTCTATTATAATGAATTGTAGATCTTTTGTTATGATTTTAAATTATTATTTGAAACATGTGTTGCTTTTTTATTTTCTTTGTTATATCTAATTTATTGTTTGCTTGAAAACAGATGCTTAAATATTTAGCTTTTTTTCATTTGTATGTGTGTCTTTATCTTTTGTGTTACTGATTTTATTTGCCTGATGTAATATGCTTGCTCATGCTTACATGGATGAATGTGAAATAATAATAATAATAATATTTCACTTATCTTTTCATATGGGGTTTTTTTTTGAATAAACTAATAATTTAGTTTTAGAATTTATAAATTAATTGAATTTTAATCGTTATATTTTTTTAGTACATAAATTAATTTTTAAAAATATTAAACTTATTATATATTAGTATCTAGTCTCTAACTATTAATATATAACAAATTTGATAATTTCACAAATTAACAAAATAACTCACAAGTTGATAATTTAAAAGATTAATTGAAATATTAAATATTTAAATATATAAATTTAATGACTAAAACAATAATTTATTCATATTTTTTTAATTACAAAAACGAAGCTCCAAATCTAACACACAAAGAAATTAACCAACACCTTCCTCCATGAATAGAGCTAAGAGCCGCCAAAACAGTAGCAAGAGCAGCCCCTGTTGACGCGACCCGGCTGTTGAGATTGAAATTATCATTGTGAAAATTCAAAAATAGACGGGTCCGGCAAATAACTAACTTTATGAACAAGCAAAGATATAGATATGGACATAATATACATAACTTTTCTTTGAATTTCAATTTTAGGATCTATTTAATATTTAAAATCTTCCATTAATTCCTTTCATTTCTTCGTAGCTAAAAAATTAGACATTATATATAAATATTTATATATACAATTAATATATATTTCAAAAAAATTGCTAAAAATTATATATATATATATATATATATATATGTATGTATGTATGTATATATGTATGTATGTATGTATATATGTATGTGTTTATATAAGGAAAAAAAAGGCTTCTTAACAGGATGAGGTGACAATATATATAACCACATAAGTCCTTCACAATTGCCTTATTTGGATTAATCAATTCATTATTATTTAGGTTTGTATTCTTACGTTTCTAGATTTGAGACGCTTAGATGTTAAACTATTTAAATTCAAAATGTATTGATATTTTTATACAATTTATCACTTATGAGTGATGAGATAAATTTAAATTTGTAAATTATTAGTCATTTGTTATGAACAAATTATACGTAGATATTCAAGAGACAACAAAGAAAAAACTTCCAACAACATTACTATTGTAGATATATATGCATATGTACATAAGTAGATGATCACATATATGATACAAATTAATTAAGTAGATAACTTTTGTATTCTTTTCTAATTAATTGTGTAACATTCCACCATGATACTCTTAGTTGCAATTAATGTATTTATTGTCACTTTTATAGTTTCTTTAATGAGACAAATGTGAAAATTTTGTTTTAAATTATGTTTAGAATCTTATATGAGAACTTTACATTTTTTACTCACAATTATTATAAAAAAATATATAGTATAAAATATTTTTTGAGGAATTAGACGTATGAAGATAGTTTTTGAATAACAATTTCTTTCTATTGTTATTTTATTTTGTATCTCTTGTCTTTTTTTTTTATGTATCATTTTATCTCTATTTTTTATTTTTAATAACATCGATCATTTGAATTTTCAAGTCAAATTAGGACACTCGCGTGAAGCATAGAAAGTTCACACCGTAGATACTTCGTTTTGAAATTAGCCACAAAATATATTCCTAATCATCCTATAAATATAGTAGTCTATCAGTCTAAGCAGTTTGCAGAGTGCCAAAGCAAATTAACAGAGTGAGCGTCCATCACTTGTCACTTCTTGATCAAGCACTGAAACATGAATTGGTGATGGGCTACAGCTCTTGGCGCTACCACGGCAAGCATCTTCGAACATATTTTCAATCTCCTGTTTCATTGAATATCAGAAAAACAGCTTTTGGCACAGATGCGGCTCTATTTATCCACCCTTCTGCTTTAAAGTCTTCACTCCATTAGTCCGAGCAACTATAAATCTATAGAGCAAACGGCTAGATCGGCATCCCTTACGTACATAAATAACTAGAATATAGTCCATCAGAGTCAAGCATTAATTATAGGCAATTAAATTGCATGCTAATAGAGTAGATATTTAGAATAAGTCATAATTCACCAATGTTATAAAAAAATATTTCACAAAACTGAGAAATGAATTTAGAGAAAATATTTATAATAAATTGTAATAAAATCTTTTTTTTTGTCAATAAAAGGAGCACAGAGCTTAACAGGACAAAACAAACTACACTTTAGGTCTTTATCTTTGCTGGTAAATCCTACATTATTTGGTATTTATACCAAATTTTTATAAGCAAAGATATAGTAAATACCATATAATAAAGGAATGTTGCACTTGAGTTCTATTTATAACACTTCCAAACACAGTCATGAAGTTCATTGTTAATGCTTTATTCATTATGATGAATGTCACATCAATCATTCGGAAATTTGCTAATTATTCTTCACAATATAGCTGTAGAAGTGCAACACATAAAGCATTTTATAAATAGAACCATAGAAGCACTGTATTAGGGCCTTCGGTGGGGTTCAACGTTTGGGCGCGGGGGCGGAGACATTTTGATGCATGCTACTTTTTGTCATTGATATCCGCTGTGTATTGTACATTAAGGTTTCAGATGTACTATACATTTGGATGCGTTGAGAAAAACAAATTTGACCATTGAAAATAGTTGTTTATGGATGAGAGCCACGTGATGTTTTCTGGTTTGTTCAGTCCAGATTACATGCGACGTGGCTCACTCACTTTGGTTTGTATCCTTATTCAGATAACTAATTCGCCCCCTTTTCCATTTCTTCTTCACATTGGGAGCTCTCTGTTTTCCCTCTTCTCTCCAATTTTCACTCTCTATTGCTGCTTCTCGCCATTTACCTGGCTGTGAGTATAGCAGCAATTAAGAAGGAACAAGCAAGAGCCTTGGTCTTGCTTATGTTGAAGATCAACACCAGCTCAAGCCCAATCAGCAACTTTACCATGCAGACATTTAGAAGATTTCAAAATATTTTAGAATTTTTTAGACCATTCTTGTACATTTTAAAAATTTTTAAAATATGGTAAAATATTCTAGAATTTAGTATAATACTCTGGAAGGTAGTAGAATCTTCTAAAAGGTGATAGAAATACTATATAATAGAATTTTTTTAAAAAGTATAGAGAACTCTAGTAGATTAGAATATTCTAGAAAAGTATTATAGACCGTTGGATCAAATAGATCCTAACCATTAATTTATGGGGAGGTGGCCTATATAAACCCCTCACCCCCTCATTTGTAAGCAATCATCCAAAAACACAAGTTTTTGTATTCTTAGTGAGAGTGTGGTGTTCTCAAAGTGTGAGTTGTGAGCTTTCCTTTGAGTGTTTGAGTTATTCTTCAAATTGAGAGTTTTCTTTGAAAGTGTTGTAGTATTTTTTATTGTGGGTATAATACAAGTAATTTGTTTACTTGTTTGGGTCCAATTTTCTCAACAGCTTCATTTTTCTTCCCTATCTTAAAACCACTTTTCAACGCTAATATTTTGTTTTAGAAGTTAGTAATTTTATACAGTTTATATATAAGTTATGTCGCATAAAATTTTCAAAAAATTGTGTAACCAATTATGTTATTAGTTAAAAATAAGACAATGACAATTTTTTTATATGTTATTAGTTATGCTTTATAAATCTTGTTAAAAGAAATACATATAGCAGTTATTAGTTATGAAAAGTTGCTATAGTAAGTTGATTTTTTTAGCTCATTTACAAAATTATGTTTAGGACTGTACGTTGAATATTTGATTAAATTTAAAAAGACAGTATGATGCCTATAAAAAAAATACGTGTAGCATTTATTTGTATGAAATATTACTTTTTTAATGAAAAATCTCATTGCTTCTGCGTTAGAATTATACATGTAGTAGTTTATGTCGAACATTGAAATGTGAAAAAATATAAATTATATGGACATGTCACTTGACAGAACAGGAAATTGCCACATGGTAGTGTAAAGAGCAGCCGTGTCGCAATTCTTTTATGTTGGGAAAAAACTGTTTTAGAATTGGCTCATTATCGGATAGTGTTCTAGCAGAATCAGAAAGAGAAGTTCATACACAAAAGCAAATGGTATAGAATTACTAAACGTAGATTGAATAATGTGAAGTGATCAAAGTGCAAGAGCGTCATTCTTTTATAAAATAATACAACGTTAGATGTCATGTCTAATTGCTTTTTATATTACTTATCTTGCGTATTATTCACATGCTCATCAATAATTATTGGGAGCCTTTCTTAATTTCTTCAATATATGATCAATGAAATTAGAAAAAAAAAATTAAATTCACTCTTCGCATTCAATAAAATGCATATATATAACTCCTAGTGCCTCACCTATAAATTATGTGAAGTTTTTTTTAAGGCCCAATCTAAAATTTTGATGGAGGCAGGTTATTTCCACTTCATTGTTTTTTTTTTCAACTTATCAATTTTGTTTCTCTCTCTTATTAAAACACTTCAGAATATCAACGTGATATACAAGCATAACAAAATTCCACATTCTCTCTCTCTCTCTCTCTCTCTCTCTCTCTCTCTCTCTCTCTCTCTCTCTCTCTCTCTATATATATATATATATATATATATATATATATATATATATATATATATATATATATATATATATATATACACACACACACACACACACACAAAGTAGACTCAAAGCACTGTGATGATGGAAAAACTAAACTCAAAAATTGGCAGACTTAGATAACCAAGACAATGATACGCTTTTAAGAAAATGAGTACCTCGAATTCACCAATACTCTTTACAGCTACTTATTGAGTAAAGTTCTTCATTTCTTCTCCTAACCTCACCCCCAATCCACATTTTCTCACCTGCACTATGGCAATATGCTGTAGGTGGTGGAGCTGAAATTGCCAGACGACAACCAATGTTGCATTACCCCCCCCCCCTCTCTCTCTCTCTCTATTTCAAAATCTAGTATAGCCAAGGAAACCTTACATAGTAATTTCAGTAAAAGCTGAAAGAAGACCCTACACATTTTTAGGACAGGACAAAAGATCTAGAGAAAAAATCATGACTCTAAACAAGATCATTACAAGATGTACCAGTAACATAATAACATGTCAGGTAGAAATTGATACACACAAGCAGTATGACCAGAGGTAGCCTGAAGCTTGTGCTAATGACAATGATCAAATGCAAGGAATAAGGGGAGACAAAGTAAAGGAAAGAAAAAAAATTTACAACAAAAAAGAATTTTCGATGACAATTTTTTTACAGAGATTTAAAAATTCGTCATTAACAAGTATATTTAATGACAAGTCAAAGTGATCGTTACTAAAAAGTATTTTTTTAAAAAATTTTATTATGTATACACTGAAAGTTATGAAATTTATACTATCTGTGTCAACCCAAAATGGTCACCACAGAATATTAAGAAAAATGAAAAACAACTCTACAATGTACCCCCCGTAGCTTTTGGAACCCAAACTTTCATTTCCCTCTGTCTTCCTCGCCGATCTCTTTCTCAACCCGCAGAGCTTTAGGAACCCAAAACCCAAACTTTCATTTCCATGTTTCTCTCCCTCGCACACCCAACCAACCCAAAACCCCATTTCCTACAATCTCCTCCTCTTGGAACCGAAATCACTCTTTGCACTTCAAGCAAGCACTCAAGCATCTCGTTCTTTTTGGTTTCGGACTTCAAGCATGCACTCTAGCAAGCAGATTTCTGATGGTATTATTTGTATTTTGGACTTGTTTTTGTACATATTTCCCTTGTAACTTTGGGAATCACTTTTTTGAGGTAGCCAATCTAGAAGTGTTAGATTATTTGTTAAGATTAAGTTTAATTGTTTTATTTTCTTCTTTTCCCTTTGGTAATTTACTGCTGTGTAGGTCCAATTTAAACTTGTAAATGGCGGCAGGGTTGATTTCTGTTTTCATTGTAAAATGTGGTCCAAGATTTGTGATTTATGTTGCGATATCTGTCATAATGTTTGTAAGCTAGAATTTTCCATTATGTTTCCATCAGCTAGATTGATGAGCCTTGCAAATCAGCTCATCTTGCCGCTATGAATACTGTCAGAAGCTCTGGTTCTATTCTCTCTTGTGATCCAAACTTGAGATTGGCGCTATGACCATCAGCTGAAGCTGCTCGGAATGGCATAATGAGTATATGGGATCAACCAGATATAATTAAGGTACAGTCTAGATTGAAGAGCATTCTGTAATCCCCCTTCCCCCAACACACAAAATAATTAGAGATGATTTGGGGCTTTTATCTATATTCAGATAAGTGAGGATAAGATCACATTCTTGACTGGCGGTGATGATCCTTATGATGATAATGTTGTGTTGAATAAGCCTTTTCATCCTAATCTTAAGCTTCTAGTTGTAACTGAAGGGTCAGAGAGTTGTAGATATTACACCAAGGTAGGCTTGTTAAAGTCGTTTGGGAATCATTTCTTCATTTACTGAACTCTGTCTGGATGTGTCTGCTTGTATTTACATTTAGTTGACAAATTACATGATGTATAAAGTTACCAATGGGCTGTTCTTACTTTTACTCTAAAAAGTTATAAAGTTATGAGTGAGCTGATATAATGGTTTAGTGTTAATGTACCTAACTAATGTTTGGTCATGTAACATCTTGTAGTGATATGCTTGATGGCTACTAGCCGCTAGTAAAACTGATGTGAAGTCTGCTCTTAATTCAACCACCAGTGTTCAACAAAATCTGATTGCTAAACTTGGTGCAGGAATTTAGGGGCAGGGTTGAAGGTATTGAAGTTAAGCGTGTTGACACAACTGGTAATGGTGATGCATTTGCTAGTGGGATGCTGTACAGTATAGCTTCTGACCCAAGCATTTTTCAGGTATCTCAAAGTCTTAATACCCACTGATTTTCATATTGTTCTGGCTCCATCTGTCTCTCATATATAAAATCACTCGAGTCTTTTCTTGTACTTGTTTCTTCTGACTAATTTCTGCTAATTTCACGTGTGATTGTGGCATGGTCCAATAAAGCCACAATTTTTTTTAAATTTTTATATTCAAACTCTATTTGAATTGAAAATGCATATGAATTATCATTATCTATTGATTGCTGTCAATGTTTTCCATTAAAAGACTTAGTAAAAGTTTAAAGCTGCATCATGCATGGTGGTAGACGTTCAACTTAAACGAGAATTTGATTCGTGGTTCAGTGACATTGTTTAGGTGTTTAGTGCAAGTTAGAAGTTGTACACAATCTGTGAGCTGACAGCTCTAAAAATGGTTGCCACATGTTTTAGGAAAGTGACTTAATATTTTTTTTAATTACTTTCTAGCAATACTATGATCTGGACTTCTTTGATCGTTAATGAGATAGTCCCATTATCCAAGTTATTTTCTATTGTTGAGAAATTTGGATTAATGAAAGGAAACTAATTTAGAATCTGATGCTAGTCAATTGTCATAGACTCTTCTATCGATAGCTAATGCGTGTGACTCTTATATAGATAGCATAAAAGGATAAGAAATGCTTGAAATTGTTAACACTTGAAAGTACTCAAATCAAAACATGAGAAACTGCATTACATGGCTGAAAACAACTTAAGCTTTCCATTTTAAAAGGTAATGTACAGAAATACCAGGTGCCAAAAAATTGATTGTGTGCTTGACTGGTTATCAATGTCAAGATGAGGATGACATTATGGTAAGCCCCTTTTATATATTGTCTTCATGATTTCCTCCAGGAGTTTCAGATAATTGTCATCATGTAATGTACATATAACGTAACTCTTCTCTGTTTTCCCTCTTCAAACAGTGGCTGGCCTGATGGGTGCACAATTTTCTAAAGCTGCTGTTTATTGTTTTCAGCTTAAAGGATTGGGCACTTCTTGAAGATAAATATAACAAAAGGTGAGGCATTGTACCGTGTAAAATTAGTTTGAGATTGTGTTATGTGTGTTTATGAAATTTTGCGGATCTAGAGGCATCAAGTTATGAACTTCTCAGATATCTTCTTTGCAAGATGGTAAGTTTTTCTTATCAAACTGCTTTGCTTGAATTTTATTGTACTATTAAAAACATTTGAATTCATTAAACTGCAAAAGTAATACTTTTTCGAGCGAAGGCTGACGTAAATAAAATTTTACATTTTACAATGCATTGCCAAGGATGAAATGTTATTAATATATGTGTTTGGATAGATGCTTTGGAGGTACCTTCCACTTCATGTTATATAAAATAATGATGCTCTTGCACTTTCACTCATGTGCCAACCTTGCTTTCACTCTCGTTTTGTGTATCCAAGGATTTTTCTAGTTCATTTAAAAAAATGAAAGAAGTTTAGTGTACCCATTCCTGCATGTAGTTTTGCAAGATGATTGATCAGTACATTTATTTTTTTCTAACTCAGATGGTATACCCTGACAGAACCGATGATGGTGGCTCTATATTCAATCCACATGTAACCAATATGTTTCGAATATCTATCTATGTATGACTATTCAATCCAACCACATTTAATAGTATAATGGAAGCAATATGTTTTATAGCATAATAAAATTTCAGCCTTTATGCATCATGATAATTAGCGTTGATTTTGATAAAATAAAATAATTCTTTGTTGTTTGCGGTTGATAACAATCTTGGTTAATCTTTTAGGTTGCTCATGAGTTTATCAAAAGAAGGGAAGAGACAGAATGGTGAGTTTCCTAGTATGGCAAAAAATATGGCAAGAAAAACCCAATCATACATAAGTCTTAATCAGAGTCACAAACCTAGTAACAGAAGTGCTTACGGTGGAGTTTCATTATGTTAAGATTAGTTAGTTTCCTTTGTAATTAGTTACCCCTTTTTTTTAAATTTAATTAGTTACATTACTTTAAATATTTGTATTTAAACTAATTGTAATTGAATATAAATTTAAATAAAAATATCTAAATCATACATAGGTCTTAATCAAAGCCACAAACCTAGTAATAGAAACGCTTATGGTAGTTTTTCATTATGTTAGGATTAACTAGTTTCATTTATAATTAGTTACCTTTTTTTCTTAAATGTAATCAATTACATTACTTTGAATATTTATATTTAAACTAATTTTAATTAAATATAAGTTTAAATAAAAATATTTAAATCACACATGGGTCCTAATCAAAACCGCAAACCTAGTAACAGAAGTGTTTATGATGAATTTTTATTACGTTAGGATTAGCTAATTTCATTTGTAATTAGTTACCCCTTTTTCTTATAAATGCAATCAATTACATTACTTTAAATATTCGTGTATGAACAAACTGTAGTTGAATATAAATTTAAATAAAAATATATTTTTATCATGATTTTAGCAAAATAATTCATTTATCAATTTTTTTTATTTTTTGATTATTATGTTTGTAGCAATATTCATAAATTTAATAATAAAAATTTAATACAAAAAAATTACATATTAGACTTCTGGAGGCCACTAAGGTCGCCACTGAACGTCCACTTTTTGTGGTGGCAAGAAAAGTTGTCACCTAAAGTTGTTAAATGCAATATAATTTACAGTTTTGGTGGCAACGAAAGTTGCGTATGAAAGTTGATATTCGGTGGCAACTTAATAAAGTTGCTACCAAAAATAGGCATTCAGTGGTGACTCTTAGATTTTTAGTAGTAACCCTAAGAGTTGTCACCAAAATCATTTAGCAATAAGGTTATTGCCAACACCGTGGGGGTGACTAAAAATCACCTCCAAAAGTCTTTAGTGGCAAGTCACTACTAAAAGTCCATCTTCTTGTAGCGAAACGAAGCAGTAAATTACAATCCATATTAAGTAAGTAGGATCATCACTTGAAAAGAAAAAGTGGAGACATGAAGCATTAAATTGTGAAATACTTGTATAACAACTCTTTCATGTTTTCTAGACGAAAGAGTGAGAACAAGTTCGGGGGTAAATTTTTTGCAAAATTTTAAGAGAGCTCTTTGAAAGAACTTAGAATGATTATGTGTGTTGTTAGATGATTTGAGCCTATATTAACATCATTTATCCTACCTAAAACTCAGGCTATACATTACAAGCTTAAGAAAGTCATATTGATCCTTGGTATTGTAATTAGTCTACATTAATAGAGAGTGACATGAAAAACAAGTTTGTGGAGTTTTAAAAATTTGTCTTTCTAGAGATTCACTTTCAAAATATTTGGTTACATAAACTCATCCGAGTATAAGAGGTTAGATGTCACAAGGCTATCCATATACCCTCAGGAGTCAAAGGTATGGTGTAAGTTGCATTTCAGTTGAAATTCTACATGATCAAGATTTTAGAAGTTTTTTCCTAGGCTATAATTTTTTTTAAAATCTTGGAGATATGTTTAATCAATCAAAAATGACTTTTCACTCATTCCATAGATTTGAAATTTGAAGTTTAATTTGTTCTTATTTTAGTTTTCTTGTTTTGCTCAAACATAAGCAAGAAGTTAAGTTTTGGATATGTGATGAGTGAGTTTTATATGTATGATTTAGTTACTTTTATCTTATTTTTTGTTGGCTTTTTATAGTTTATTTCTATATTTATATTTGGTTTTATGCTTATTTTATAGGTGGAAAGAAGATTGCATTTGGTTTTATTTTAAAAGGATTGAAGGAAGAGGCAGCCTAAATTTGATCAAAGATGAGAAGATTTTGAGTGCCATGAAAGCAACATATTATACGTGCAACATTGGAGCAAAAAGGCATGATTTTGGACAGCAACTCTAGCACCATGGTGTCAATAAACCACAACTGTGATGTTGGCAAGACCAAAGAAATGAAATGACCAGATGACAAAAATTGGACAACATGACGTTGGATTCTAGAATCACGATGCTAGAATCTCAATGACATATCATAATTTCAAAATCTTCAGCATTGTGATGCTAGCTTTGTTGCATTGCAATACTAGAGCAATAAAGAGAATTGGACAGAATGTCCAAAGTCGTGACATTGGATTCTGGAGTTGCAATGCTGGACTGTCAACAATAGAGCATACTTCCAGTAGCTGGCATCACAATGCTAGACCTCCAAGGTCATGATGCTAGTGTGAAATGTTTGAAATTTTGAAGATTTTAAATAGAAAAATTTAAATTTATTTTTTGGCATTTTTTACTCTTCGTCGAGAGAGAATAAAGAGAAAAACCCATATTGTGGAGAAGAAGACGACTCAATTCAGAAATGGAATCCATATTCAATTCTAGTTTTTCTTCTTTCTTCTCTCTACGTTGAAGATACTTTTTATGATGTCCTTTTTTATTTTAAGCATGAACAAAGTTTACTTTTTAGGACTAAAATGTACCCTAATTATAAAATTTTATATCATCTATTCAATTTAATCTATGAATTATTCTTTCTAATTGAGTATTATACATCCTTCTTATTGCTTCTAATTAATTTACCATTAATTAGATGAAACGTTCATTATATATATAATAAAACCAAAAGAAGATTTATATATTTAATTCATTGTGTAGATCACCATAAATTGCATGTAAAATATGAATATATTTATATGATTTGTGTAGTCATCATATGAGAGCCATAAAACTTAATAAATTTTTGTTTCTTTTAATTCATATAGGATTATAGTGGGTTAGCATTCAAAGATATTTTTGTTATACCTCAAAAGAGACTCATAAAAAAATTAGAATTTCTCAAATATCAACTAGGATTATAATTTTTAGACTAAATATATAAATAATTTAAAGTAAATTAATTACAGTAAAATTAGAGCCTCTATGGTTTCAATTTATTGATTTCTTCTTAACTACTTTTACTTTGTATTAAATTTGAAATTTGATTTGTCTTATTTTATTTTTATATTCTTCATCAATTTCTTTATGACTCATTCTTCATCACTTTTAGTACTTAATAACAATCAATCCCTGTGGAACGATACTTTATACTCGTAGAAATTTTATTACTTGACAATGATAAATGATAATGCACGCTTGCACTCTTAAAAAATATAACAACCCACTCCTTTATTATGAAAATATATGCAAACCTATCTTAAAATAAAAAATATGCTACAAATTAATTCGAATATCTTAAATATCATTTATGAAAAAGAAACAAGCTGAAAAAAGTAAAAGAGCACTCCTTCAAATTTTTCTATCAATTCTTCTCGAATACTAAATATTTTTTCTCAACTATTTTTTCTGTTAAATTTCTCCTCTTCATGTGTCTCTTACGGTATTAGTATCCTAATTTTTCCATTACAAATTAAATTAAACTTCTTGACTCAGGGCGTGGCTACAAAGACAACATCATAACAATATACACTACCAATATTAAATCATATATGTTGGTTTTCTTGCAATTGGAATATACATGATGGTTCTCCTTTGTTTAAAAAAAAAATAACTGAAACAAAACAACATAAAAAGCTCAGCAACATCTCAAGTAAGCAATACACAGTACTATAAATTTACCTTTTGGAATGTACACAAACATGGCTTGAAATCAAAATAATTAAATGCCCATTGAAAAACTGAGAGTGAACCCAAATGCAATTCGAGCCATTTCAAATGTATATTGACTCAAAACAAACTTAAGATATATCGAGTAAGTATCCCAAAAACTATGTGAATGCTATTGTTTTGTGCCAAGTTACCTCCTATATTCAGATTTTGTATTCTGAACTCCATTGGTACAATTGAGACAGATGGGTTTTCGGGTTTTGGGTGCTGTATGGCTAAAAATCAGTCCATCTTAAGCTGTAAACAAGGAACTGCTTCTTGCTTACTTCATATGTATGTGTTATGTATTGTTTCTGGTGCAGTTAAATAACTGAACAATACTTAAGCTGTGAAAATGTCTGAGAGTGACTGCTTAAATTTGTTTCTTTTGCTAAAGGTTAAAGTTTAAATTTTACTCATTATCTGAACCAAGTAGCAGAAATAATGCCCAAAACCTCAAAAAGTCATGCTCCCACTCATACTTGTACCCAGCACATGTAACATGAGAGCAAGCACACATATAACTTGTATACACGTTGGACGGAATGCACATAAACCATAAATCTTACCCACATAATCCCTTGAATTTTTCTAAAGCGATACCTCCTTAAAGCCATCATCATAGTCTAATTATTTATTCTTCACATATGCTAATCTCATAAATCATGCCTATTCTTAGATATCATTATATCAACCGTGTTAACTAATACTCCTAAATGGACTCATTCTATGTTCCCACTGATTCGGTCAACATTTACTCACACATATATCTATATCCAGACTCATTCTACTCACCTAAATTTTTGTTTAATAATCATACCCTCTCTGTTCACTTTACTAAATGCACTAACACAATTCACCTCTGTTTACTAGAGCAATGCCCTGAGGGTCTCTTAGCCTCTTGGATATAGAAGCCTCAATTTCAAAACACTCCCTTACACCAATTTCCAAAATTGAATGTCCAAGATTACTTGTTATTGGGCTATTTATTCCTTCATGTAATACCAATACAAAAAACCCTAATTCATTTAACCCAAACATAATCCCAGTATACTCATAATATCCTCCTAAGGACTATAACTTCCTTAACCAAAATGTCCCTTGCATACACATACTCAAACTTTTCCACGGCACCTTAATTCATCATTCTAGAATTTTTCCTAGATCTTCCAAAATTTCCCATGAACTTAACTTATTTTCAAACCACTTCTAGCTATCCAATTAATGAAATTCATAACAATTGATCATCGACAATTCCACTCGAATTACCTCTAGGACCACAAGCCTACATTTGTTTAAATTTTCCCATACCCATTCTTACCTCATGAAAAACCCAACTTATAAGAATCTAGGAACACTCTCCATAATTAATCTTATTACTTTCATGACATAACTCAAGCCACCCTTTTGTTTATACTGCTATTTCACACAAATTCGAAACTCATGCATCACCAAGCCAATAATCCAATACATATATAATCCAAATTTCATATCACAAAAATCCTATCCAAAATACAGAAATTTAAAAATCAACTAAAAACTTTTCTTCATGCTATAATTAGCATTATTTATTCACCAACTTCAAACTTCAATTGGGTTACCCTTTCTCCACTTTTCTTCCAAACAAACCTGGTCGTGCAAACACCCAATCCATACTTCACAACTTGGAATTCTTGGACTACAAAAATTCCACATGCAATCACTGTTCATGCACTGTTCACAGAAGAACATATCCATGATTTTGGGTGCCAAATAGTGTTGTTATATGATGATGAAAATTTGTATGGAAAGGTTATTCTTCGTTCCAAACAAGAATCTATGGCCAAAAATTTCAGAAGATATCAAAAACCAAGTATTTCAAAACTCATACCCAAGCTGTCCTACGCCCCCAAACAGCTCGATTTTCAGCTGAAAAAAGTTGCTGAAATGCTCCTATATCACTACCAGAAAAATCTTGTTTAGAGGCGGAATTTTTCCGTCTCTAAACAGGGAAAATTCCGTCTCTAAAGAAGTTAGAGACAGAATCAGAGACAAAAAAAATTCCGTCTCTAAAACCGCGGTCGCTAAATATTAGAGACGGAATATTTCCGTCTCTAAAATTAATAAATCCGTCTCTAATTTTGGTTAGAAATTCCGTCTCTGTACTGTGCTGGAGTTAGAGACGGAATATTCCGTCTCTACACTTAAAGACGGAATATTCCGTCTCTGATCCCAAAGACGGATTTTTTCCGTCGTTAATATAAAAAAAAATTTAAAAAATCCTTTTTTTCGTAGTTGTAATATCTTAAAAATCATATCCATATATGCTCTAGTGTAATTAAGCCAGAGGAATTGCTGACATAATGGAATTCATTTCAGATCAATATTTCACATCAAAAAACAAAACACTTAAAGAGATTGGTTAAATAGAAATAGCACAGCCATAAAAGAGCCTTCTCTACACCATTTTTATATTTACAAGTGGATGAAAGTGATGCCTAACTAAGTGCTTCCAATGGAGTCTGGTAGAGACAGTGAGAAGGAACTTTCATATTCATATTCCAGATCCTCAAAACCCCAAAACTCGTCTTGCTCTTCTTCTTCCTCTGGCATCTTCCATTTCTCTTTATTCATTTCCCCCCATCCATTACCTCTAATACCTGTCAATTAAACCAAAAATAAAAAGAACACATCTAGAAAATAAACAATTTTTTTTTAATTTGAACAGGTATTTCTATATTCTTTAAGTATTAGATTAATCTTATTTGAGGTATTGAAATTATTCATTTCTACAATTTTTTTTCTTGTGAATTTTAACTCCTGATATTATAGAAATCTTTTAACTTACCACTTAACTACAAACTTGTAAGTATAGAAATGGTTTCAAAAACTATAATATTTCTTCGATTGAGAAAAAAAATTAATAAATTATTCCAATTTCAAAACATAACTTATTGACAAGTATTTATTAACAAAAAAGATGATTGCTTTATCAATTAATTGCATGGCTTGCACCACTTTTAGTTTTAAAGTAATGAATAGAGTTTTGACCTTTTAATTGGCTTTTTTAGCTTTTTTCTAAGTGATGAATACATTAATGACCTTTTTAATTGACTTTCTTAACATTTTTAAAATAGACACACTTTAATCAATTAATAGTCAGATCAAATATTTGCATAAAGGTTAAAGTTAGGTGAGATAGAACATCAACTGGGTAATAAAATTGCATATTAAAAAAAACTATAGGCTGCCAATAGAAGAGAGAAAATTGGAATGAATCTATGCTCTATTTTGCTTTCTTGACTGATGAAAACGACGTGTAAAATCATCTAAGGAAGACCATTTTAATTAACCAAAATGATAAATTAAGTTATGGTATTATTATATTTAGACACTTGCTTATTTAAGAACAGGAAAAAAATTGTCTAGAAGTGTAGTCTATTTGTCACTTTCCAGTCAACTAGAAGGTAAGAACTGGATTAGGGAACACGCCATATTTTCCTATACAATATAACAAATTGATAAAGCTTCAGATGAAACTGAACTCAGGAAGAAGAATAGGGTGTGTTTGAGAAAAAAAAATTCAAGTATAAATCCCAGGAAATTTTCTGTTTGTAATGCAGAATAATGGAAGAGAAAACTCAGAAAAATTTTCAGGAAAATGATAGAAAACCTGGGAAAATCTAACGTAATTCTTCCTTCTTTTTTTCCATAGTTGAGTTGGATGTTGATAGACTGACTGGAATCCTAATAGGGTTGAAGACAAGTAAACATAACAATAAAGTAAGGTCATATGACAATTCAACAGTAAGTCATAAAAAATTAACGGCCTATTTAATAAAAGGACTATCCATAGTTGAGTTGGATGTTGATGCACATAATAACGGAGAACACTTCAAAGCATTGCAAAGAAGGGGATTAGATTTGATATATGAATAATATTTTCCTGTGCCATGGCGACAGAAGAAGGGGGAAAAAAACCAAGTGGCTAGTCACAGTTTGTTCTAGGAAAGTGTAAAAAGGGTATAATAAGGTATTCTTCAAATGGTGTTTCTTATGCAACACCGGGGTGGTTCAACCAGCTGATGACCAAAATGAAGTTGGTGATTAGTTTCTATGAGATGAAGAAAAGTTAAGGGGAGAAAAGGGGTCTTCCAAGTTAAGTCTACATAATGGTAAAAAGTTATTATTCATTTGGCAACTCCCATTCTCCTTCAATCCTTGAATTTAGTCCATTTAGGTATCTTTTATTTTTATTCCTTCCCTAATTTACATGATGTCTATAAGGTGTCAAAAAGTTACCCAACATTTCTCATGCATTGTATAAACAAATTTTTCATCACACACAACACTTCAAATTAATCATAATATTTTTAGGTTTGTGCTTCATGAATTTTCCCTGTAACTTAAAATTTTCACTATAAACCACAAGTTTAACATATGTACTTGTGAGCCACTACAACCACACAATTCAAGCAAGTTGGTAATCAAGTTCTCTTGACTTATAACCACTTATACTAACCATCAAATGCTGGGTTTTCAAAGTTCTCAGTACATGCAACAACAGTCCAATTTAGAGCCAAACTCAAGAAATTTCATAACAATCTTTAAATAAGCAGTAGCATCTAAGACAGAGGCAAGAATCAATTCGAAGGATCAATCCCAACCAAAACAGAGCATCACCCACTCAAATAATAAAAGCACAACAAAGCGAGATCGATTTGCAACCAGATGATAATTTCATAACTTCCCCAAGAAACCCACAAGCATAATTCAATCAACTAATAACCTCAAATAAAAATTGACAGGAAGCGAAACAATACTTGAAGAAACGATATAGTCTCCCCGAATTTGAGTTCCTGTGTTGCGAATTTCTCCCTGCTTCACGGTTTTACTGGTGAACCCAGCAGCATCTTTGTGAATAGAGGTTCGTGGACGGTGCTCGTTGTTGCGTGAGGGGTCTCTGCGATGATTCCGGTCTCCTTATCTCTTGCGATGGTTGCTGTTCTTTTTTGTTATTCAGCTTCTACCTCTCTTTTCTTTCTCTCAATCTCTCTTCTTTATCTCGTTTTTGCTCTCTAGTCGCTATGCTTCATGAAGCTTCTCACTCTCCTCTCAGTTTCACGCCAAATTTGGGGAAATGGGGAAGTGCGCGCGAGGGTGAAGAAAATTTCACACGGGAGAAGGGGGGGTTGTATATTTGGGGTGGCGCTAGGGTTGAAGAAAATGGGGGAGTGCAGAGAAAACAGGGCGCGAAATTTTTCAGGATTTTGCTTTTCCCCCCTTATCTTGGTTTATCCCTGGCGCCATAAATATCCCGTGTCTCCCTTTTTTTTTCTAACTTGTCCCCTACCCTTTAGTTGGACAGGCTCTCTCGGGTTAATGGGCTTCAGCCCTATCTTTTAGTTGGATATGCACTCTGGTGAATGAGATTCGGCCCTTTGTATAAATGTAGAAGTATGTATATGTATATTTATGTACCAGTATATACATATTTATGTACATTATGTATATTTATGTACCAGTATATATATATTTATGTACATTATGTACATTATCCAAATATTAAATATCACCCAAGTCACAATCTTGACAAACAAAATAGTCATTTACTCACTCACCTATTAGAAAGTTTACGGTATTTTATGTAAAACTTCTGCCTAAAACTTCTTGAAATACTCTCTAAAAACAATTTGTGAACAATAGTTCTCGATCAGATATAATCGATATCAATACCTTATGAAGTCTTACTATCTTATTCAAAGACAAATTTGAACCTATCAATAATCACCCATTTTTATTCAGGTATCTCTATCTGATATTGTAATCTTGCAAGTCTTTGATGTTCTACTTTTACCTGTTGACAAGTTAATCATCGAGATACAAAATCAACTATATCTTTCTTCATACTGTCCCACCAATGAATTTCTTTTAAATCTTTATACATTTTAGTTACCTCAGGATGAATTGTATATATGGATCTATGGGCTTCCTCTAAAATTTCTTCCTTAAGTTCTTCTTTATTAAATACACACAATCGCTTGCCCAAACTTAGAATTCCTTCAGAGTCTACATTAAATTCAATATCACTGCCATTCTTGACCTCTTAAATTTTCTTACATAAATAGGCATCATCGTTCTGTGCCTTTTTCACCTACTCAACTAAAGATGATTGAAACTGTATGAATTTTACATGTATCACCATACAAATAATGCCTCCAATCTTTGAGAGTAAAACTACTGCTGTTATTTCCAAATCATAAGTCTGACAATTTTTGCTCATGTGGCTTAAGCTGTCTAGATACATATGCAATGACTCGACCATATTGCATCAACATATACCTTAATCCCATTCTCTATGTATCACAACATACCATATATCCTTCAGTGCCTAAAGAAGTAGACAGTACTGGCGCCGTAATCTAATATTTCTTAGTTTCTAGCAATTTCTTTCACATTCATCTTACTAGTCAAATTTTATTGATTCCTTTGTCAACCTCGTCAAAGGAGAAACAATTTTTTTTTAAATGTTGAGCACCTTGTAGCTAGTCAAACATATAATCTATATGAGGTAATGAGTATTTATTCTACATTGTCACTTTATTCAATTGTCTATAATCTATGTATAGTCATAGTGATCCATCTTTCTTTTTCACAAATAGAACTAGAGCACTTCAAGTAAAAGTTCTAGGGCTTTTAAATCCCTTGTCTAACATGTCTTGTAACTACTTCTGTTTCAGTTCTTTAAGTTCAGTGGGTGCCATTCTATATGGAAATATAGATGCTGGCCAGGAAATAAATCAATACTAAATTCTATTTATTATTTCGGGGTAATCCTGGCAATTTCTCAGGAATTATATCAGAAAATTCTCTAATCACTGGAATTTGATTTACAGTGGTATACTTTATATCAGCATCTCTCACCACTGCCAACTATCCTTGGCACCTTTTTGTAATCACTTATGGACTGCTAAAGCAGAGACTAGGTTACTGGGTATCTCACTAAGATTTCTTTGTATCAAGAGAGAAAATTCTCTAAGAATATTGAATTTAATCACCTTCTAGTGACATTTCAAAATGACATGACATAATGCCAACAAATTCATTCTCAATATCACATCACAATCTACCATATCTAGACAACCGGGTACAACAGATGTCACATTCAGAAACCATCATGATGTCTCATTCAAAAACCATCATATTTGGTATCTGTCTCAATTTCTTAAATTCTTTAAGACGCATCTCGCTATAAAACAGAGATAGCCCAACCATCACTTAACCATGCCAACATAGCATACTATAAACTGACTTACTTGAACAAAATCTCGTTCTTGGTGGCATCTCGCTATAAAACAGAGACAGCCCAACCATCACTTAACCATGCCAACATAGCATACTATAAACTGACTTACTTAAACAAAAAGACAACATCCTATCGAACCCCTTTAGCAGCACCGTGAGTATAAGCATGTCCGGATTCATACCCATACTCAAAGTCCTACCTAAAGGTCCGTTACTCCATGAACATAGGGAAACCTAATGCTCTGATACCATATTGTCACGGCCCCAAATGATGGAACACATGACCAGCACGGCATAAGGGTTTCCCCCTAGCCGCAAGCCTAACACATAGCATGCACAAAACATTCAGCACACAATCCAGAGTACATAATATATAACTGGCCACATATGCCACATCCAATATAAGAAAATATTGTGTATATATATATATATATATATATATATCTCTCTCTCTCTCTCTCTCTCTCTCTCCTCTTGAATCCAACATCCGTGATTCAACTTGGCCCATGGCCTCATAATACAAACATAGTTGTAAAACATAAAACTGTTTTCCAAACAACACATCAAAGTATACAAGAAGCGAGAATCCTGCCTGTAAGTTCATGGAGATACACTAGACATAACTAAACTAAACAACCAGTACAACGGAGCCTTGCCCAAATTGGGGTTCACCAATGCTATATTTAGCCTCCTAGGGAGCTGTAGCTGGATCAAAGTTTCTCTGACTATCTGTGGGGAGGAAATAGAAGAGGGGTGAGATTACCACATCTTAGTGAATGGGTAAATCATACTATAATAGAAACAGGGCAAACTAAGCACGAGTGTTTCGCAATGAATTAAATAATTGAAATCAAGGTATAGAAAACATTAAATATTTAACCATAATTTATTGAAAGAATGCTAAACAGTTCAAATATATGTTCAAAAGATACAACATGATTAAATCAATAACCGTAAGCATATCAATTATGCATGGTAAGTAATAAATGAAGATATTTATGCAATAACAATAATGAATTAGGTATTTTAGAAATATTTAATCTTTAAGAAAAATGCACTAGTTTATTGGAGGTCTTTCCTAACAGATCTATTATCTCCCCCAAGCACACAGCAAGGGTAAGGTAATCACTGTAGGCGTAGACATAAGTCCACCCTAAATTTCCCAAAGTGCATAGCTGTCACGGCCCCAAATGATGGAACACATGACCGGCACGACATAAGGGTTTCCCCCTAGCCGCAAGCCTAACACATAGCATGCACAAACATCCAGCACACAATCCAGAGTACATAATAAATATAACTGGCCACATATGCCACATCCAATATCAGAAAATACTGTATATATGTATATATATATATACCTCATGATATCTCATGAATCCAACATTATTATAAAATATAAAACCATTTTTCAAACAACACATCAAAATACGCAAGAAGCGAGGATCCTGCCTGTATGTTCATGGAGATACTCTAGACATAACTAAACTAAACAAACAGTAGCCCAAACTGGGGCTCACCAACACTATCTTCAGCCTCCTACGAAGCTGTAGCTGGATCAAAGTCTCTTTGACTATCTGTGGGGAGGAAACAAAAGAGGGGTGAGATTACCACATCTCAGTGAATGAGTAAATCATACTATAACTGAAACAGGGCAAACCAAGCACGAGTGTTTCGCAATGGGTTTAATAATTGAAATCCAAATGTAAAGATAACAATAGAAACATTAAGCATTTAACCATAATTTATTGAAAGAATGCTAAACAGTTCAAATGTGTGTTCAAAAGATAAAACATTATTAAATCAATAACCATAAGCAAATCAATTATGCATGGTAAGTAATACATGAAGATATTTATGCAATAACAATGATGAATGAGCTTGTTTAGAAATATTTAATCTTTAAAAAAAAATGCATCAGTTTATTGGAGGTCTTTCCTGACAGATCTATCATCTCCCCCAAGCACACAGCAAGGGTAGGGTAATCACTGTAGGCGTAGACATAAGTCCACCCTAAATTTCCCCAAGCACATAGCAATGGGTATGGCAATCACTGTAGGCGAAGACATAAGTCAACCCTAAATCCCTGTGTCTTAGGCAGTCATATGCCCGTCACAGTCTCCTAGGCCGAAGCCTTAACATGATCATGGTGCACCAGGGCTAGCACTACCTGCGGCTAGCTAACAGTGATCTAAAAGGGTCCCTCCAATAGAAAACATTTGAAATATGCTATTCAAAGAGTTTAAAGTAAAACATTTCAATAACTTTACAATAAAACTATAATTCTCCATCTAGCTCTTTTCATGCATAAAATTCCGTTCTAAAATATATCTCATCCATGAATTCCCATGGAGACCTTTATAATCATAAACTTTCCCTTTAAACATAGATCGTCCGTAGACGTCGTATAGATGCTCATCATGCATCAAATCATTTTAAACATAGATCGTCCGTAGACGTCGCATAAATGCTCATCATGCACCAAATCATTTTATGGCCAACTTAGTTCATTTTTATGACTAAGTTCGCATTTCTATAAATCTAGCTCAAATGGAGAATTATCAGTCTAGATGTTTGCCCTGCATACTTAGGGTTCAACTAAGATTGAAATTTATAATTTCTAACATGGTTGGAACATATTGGTTTTCAAAGCGGTAAAACAACTTAGCATATATTCCAACTAGTTAAAATCATACGAGAGAATTATAAACTGAATTCATAAAACATGCGCTATAGTATGAAAAACCCACTCACAGGTAAGGGCTCCAGATTAGACAGCCCTAAAATCCTAGTTCCTGGTCTGAATTCGGTAAAACAGACCCCAAAATCGAGTCCGGAAGGTCCAAAAACCTTAAATGAGCTTGGTTACTGTTCACCGCCGGAAAACACTATTCACGCCGGAAAACACTATTCACTGTCACAAAAATTTTACCGAATCAACAAAACAATTTCATATCCTAATATTTATCTAGTTTCTGAATCCATCTACGGAGTCAGATTTCTAATTAGAAGTCCCTAAGTAAGGTTTTTCAGAACTTACCTTTTACCGAGATTTTCTACTTCAGATCTACGGCGATTCAACGGTTGATTTGAAAAACTGATCGGTCAAAACTGAAGTACTCTTCGTCCTGAATCCAATAATACGTTCAGTTTTGAGATTGGAAGCCCTTAAGCACTCCAAATCGAAAGATAAAATTTGAGATTACTATTCACTCACTATGCATGCACTATTCCTTTTTTTTTTTTTTCCTTTCTTTTTTCTTCTGAAATCCTCCGCCCCCGGTTTTCGTTTATCAACTTTCGTTTTCGTTTTTTTTTTATAATAATAATAATTATTAAATAATTAATAATAGGATTTTATTTTATAAAAATTCATATAAATTCCATTTTTCATCATAAAATATCCCAAAAATTTCTAAAAATTTCCTTTCTCCTAAACCTTTAGTTAAACTCTTAAATCATGATTTTTCTTGATAAAAATCATATTAAAACAAATTTCAAAACAAATATCTTTATTTATATTAAAAGAAAGAATATTTCTAAAAATACCATAAAATTTCAATAGAGGCCGATATAATTATTTTAAGCAACACAATACTTCTTTTACTTAAAAGTCCACTTACTTTTAACAAATTATAATCATTTCTACATAAATAAAAATATATTTGCTTATAGCGCGCCAAAATATAAATTCTCATATTTCTTTTGTAATTCTTTAATCCATGTAATAAATATACATATTTTCACCGGTTCTTATCTCTATTGTCAAAATTCTTTTTTTTTTTATTCTACATTTCCTTTAATTGGAATTTTTCGTTAAATTTTACGGTTATTACATTCTTCCCCCCTTAAAGAAATTCGGTCCCCGAATTTTCTCACCCTAGTTGCAGATAATTACTAATCTCATTGTTCAAATAAATATAGATATCTAACGCGTATATCCTCCTCTCTTTCTCAAGTAGTTTCCTCAAAAAAGTAATTTTTTCCATATCACCTTTACTATAGGTATTTCTTTTAACTGTAACTTCTTTACTTGTCTGTCCACTATTGCTACTGGTTGTTCCTCTTAGGTTAAATCTTTCTGTAACTAAATCTATGGACACTGTATAACATTTGTAGAATCCGGTAAATATTTCCGTCGTATAGACACATGAAAAAAACTGGATAAACATTATCCAATGCAAGTGGTAAAACCAAACAATAAGCCACTAAACCGATCCTATCAAGAATTCAAATAATTCTATCTACCGAGAGGGTAACTTCCCTTTCTTTCCAAATCTCATTACCTCTTTCATTGGTGAGTCCTTCAAGAATATGTGATCACCAATTGATAATTCCTAGTGCTCAACATTCATGGTCCTTGTAAACTTTTGACTTGTATTGAGTTTCCAGTATTCTTTTTCTAATCAATTTCACTTTATCAATGACATTTTATAATAAATCTAACTCCACAGAGTCATTTAACAAAACATTTGTAACACCTCTTACATAAGGCTTAAATATTCTAATATCATTTTATTATAGACAGATTCTGCTAAGGAATCTCTCACCAATCTAAAAAATATATATATGCTTAAAGCATGCTCTCGAAGCTAGCATCATCAATTTAGATAAGTCATATTCTATCTATTGCATGTTATTCCAAACTAGATTTTCAAAGTTTAACTTTTCTCAATTCACTCACATATTAAGAAACCTATGATGTTTATGTAAAACTTTAAATGATGCCATTGTATATTGGCATGATAATTACTGTTATGATTAAGTTCAACTAAGGACAATTAATTTCTTCCAACTTTTACCACAATAATATAAAGATACTTAAAGCATAACTTCTAATGTATAAACACATCATTTAAATTTAGTATTAGTCATATTATAATCTAATAAAGATCCTTAGACTTTCTGAATAACTCTCTTGAAATAATATATTCAATTCGTATTTGCCAACATATCGGCCAATGAAAAATTTAACTTGTATCTTCTTTTTACCATTATACTAGTACCATTTTTATCTCAGTATATCCTTATTATCTCAGTTTATCCATATTTACAATTTATGGCTTCTTCTGAAATCTCTTTTCTTAACAATTATTTATACGTAAATTTTCAAATCTCAACATGATTTACATTCTAGATACTAGTCTCAATTTAGCAAAGTATAAATTCTTGACACAAATATCTTAATTACTTACATTATTCTCAGAGATGATTCTCAAAATATTTTCCATGTTTCCAAATTAAAAATTTCAAGATTAACTTAAATCTTATTTTCCATACTTTATTCTTCAAAAACTTTAACACCGTTAATTCCTTTAATTATATTCATCAAAGCATCATTACATCATCATCCATCTATTCTTTTCAAAATCTCTATTACTTTAATCTACTAATCAGTTGAACACCATAATAACTGAATTCCAAAGATTAGAAATTATCTTTCCTTGCAATGAGGGAAAACAACCTTGCATTTAATGCCAACCGTTAATGAGGGAGAATGCAGTGAAATAGACGAAAAACACAATAGAGAATGGTGCCAAAATAGAAAGTCAAAAATTTGGACAAACATTGAAAAGCATTAAAATCGGTGGCCGTAATTCTTGAAAATCTGTAAACAAAATCTAGCTGCTATTTCGACGAAAATCGGTGGCCGCAATCGGTGGCCGCAAATTTTGAATATATGTGCCAAAATTTAATTCAAAGATATTGTTATTCGGCGGAAGCATATCATATGGAAAAGCAATATTTCCGAGCCTATAAAGTCTGTGAATAACAAGAGCACATAGTTAACTGGTAGGATGCAGTTGGTTGCTTCAAAATATATAATCAATCAACTGTAAATAACCAGTCCACATTAAAATTTCTCAAAATAGCTAGTCAACTTATAAACCAATAGTCGACTGGTAAAAACATTGAGAAAACAAAATAAACCATTTGATTGTTCCTTTTCAACAATGAATTGGTTTGCATTTTCACTTTTCTTTTTCTTCTTTTTTTTTTTACAATGACGGCTATCACCTACAACCTTTCAAGACATCAATGCTTCATCAAAGACAACAAGAAAAAGACAGATTTCTAGTGATATCTTATCTTATACTCTTTATGTGCTTAATATGGGTCACAGTCATAACTACTGTACATATACATGCTTGCCGTTTTTTTTTTACCTTTAATTTAGCTGATATCCATCAATCACTCACATAGCTATTCTAATAATATCCGGCCTATTCGCATAGCTATTATAAATATGCCCTTCTCTGAGTTCAATAAATGCTTACATTAATATCTTTATCTTCATACTCAGAGTTAAGGTGATAGAAATTATGGAGGGAACCGCATTCCATCAGTTTCGAAATATCTGTGTCTTTTGTGGTTCCAGTCCTGGAAAAGATGGGGAGTATGTTAAAGCAGCACAAAATCTGGGTATGGTGCTGGCCAGAAGAAAAATTCATCTAGTCTATGGTGGAGGTAACTGTGGGTTAATGGGGTGTGTAGCTACAGCTGCACATGTAGGAGGATGCCAAGTTCTAGGTATTATTCCTACAGCTCTAGCTGCATCCAGCAACATAGGGAAAACAATTGGGGAAGAATATAGAGTAGCTTCCATGCATGAACGCATGGCTAGAATGATGAGTAATGCTGATGCCTTCATTGCCTTACCAGGTGGTTTTGGTACTTTAGAGGAGATTTTCCAAATAGTCTCTTGGGCACAACTGAATATGCATCACAAACCGATAGGCTTGTTAAATGTTAATCATTTCTTTGATGGTTTGTTGTCTTTTCTAGATCAAACTGTGGAACAGAAGTTTATTCCACACTCAGCACGACGAATTCTTATCTCAGCTTCAAATGCTGAGGAATTGATTGATGCCTTACAAGCATATGTTCATGTACCTGATTTAACTATGGCTCGAATAGAATGGACAACTGACAACAGCAAAAAGCGCAAATTAGACTTGGATCTTAATCTGTAACTGTAGCAAGATGTGGGCATTGCTATACCGCTTTTACTTTCTTAGGGTTATCTTAGATATCATCTTGCTAGCCACATACCTTAAGAAAGTACTATTACTAAGTCAAAATTCATATTTTGAGAACTTAGCATATCGCTGATACTCCCTTGGAGTTTGTAATACTATCTTTAAATACTGCTTATGAACTTCTGCACTCTTGAAATATTCTAGATTAACAATAATTATAATAACAAATTAATCCAAGGATGACTTCAATATTTATTTTATTTTTATCAAGTCCAAGAATGCAACTGGGCATTTGTCAATCCAAATGACATAACTATAAATTCATAGTGTCCATGCCGAATCCTGAAAGCAAATTTTTTTTTATCCTCTTCTCTTATCCTTAATTGATGATATCTAAATATCAAATCAAGTTAAATTTTTTTTTTAAAAAAATGTTGAGCACTTTCTAACTGATCAAATAGATCATCTATACGAGGTAATAAGTATTTGTTCCATATTGTCACTTTACTCAACTGTTTATAATCTATGCATAGTCATAGTGATCCATCTTTCTTTTTCACAGATAAAACTGGAGCACTTCAAGTAAAAGTACTAGGGCTTTTAAATCCCTTGTCTAACATGTCGTGTAACTATTTATTTTTCAGTTCTTTAAGTTCAGTGGGTGCCATTCTATATGGAAATATAGACGCTGGCCAGGAAATAACTCAATAACAAATTCTATTTATTATTTCGGGGTAATCCTGGCAATTCCTCAGGAATTATATCAGAAAATTCTCTAAGCACTGGAACTTGATTTACAGTGGTATACTTTATATCAGCATCTCTCACCACTGCCAACTATCCTTGGCACCTTTTTGTAATCACTTATGGACTACTAAAGCAGAGATTAGGTTACTAAGAATATTGAATTTAATCACCTTCTAGTGACATTTCAAAATGACATGACATAATGCCAACTAATTCATTCTCAATATCACATCACATTCTACCATATCTAGACAACTGAGTACAACAGATGTCACATTCAGAAACCATCATACCAGAGTTTGACCTCTTCCGTACCTTGGTGGTATAGGATTTGCCTAAACTCAGCATTCCGCTGAAGTTTGCCCTACTACCATTCAAAAGGACACGCGGAGAGACTCTGTATGGATCTTTTCCCAAGTAACATCTCATATAACTGGTATCTCGCTATAAAATAGATATACCCCAACCGTCACTTAACCATGCCAACATAGCATACTATAAACTGACTTACTTGAACAAAAAGACAACATCCTATCGAACCCCTTTAGCAGCACCGTGAGTATAAGCATGTCCGGATTCATACCCATACTCAAAGTCCTACCTAAAGGTCCGTTACTCCATGAACACAGGGAAACCTAATGCTCTGATACCACTCTGTCACGGCCCCAAATGATGGAACACATGACCGGCACGACATAAGGGTTTCCCCCTAGCCGCAAGCCTAACACATAGCATGCACAAACATCCAGCACACAATCCAGAGTACATAATAAATATAACTGGCCACATATGCCACATCCAATATCAGAAAATACTGTATATATGTATATATATATATACCTCATGATATCTCATGAATCCAACATTATTATAAAATATAAAACCATTTTTCAAACAACACATCAAAATACGCAAGAAGCGAGGATCCTGCCTGTATGTTCATGGAGATACTCTAGACATAACTAAACTAAACAAACAGTACAAAAGAGCCTTGCCCAAACTGGGGCTCACCAACACTATCTTCAGCCTCCTACGAAGCTGTAGCTGGATCAAAGTCTCTTTGACTATCTGTGGGGAGGAAACAAAAGAGGGGTGAGATTACCACATCTCAGTGAATGAGTAAATCATACTATAACTGAAACAGGGCAAACCAAGCACGAGTGTTTCGCAATGGGTTTAATAATTGAAATCCAAATGTAAAGATAACAATAGAAACATTAAGCATTTAACCATAATTTATTGAAAGAATGTTAAACAGTTCAAATGTGTGTTCAAAAGATAAAACATTATTAAATCAATAACCATAAGCAAATCAATTATGCATGGTAAGTAATACATGAAGATATTTATGCAATAACAATGATGAATGAGCTTGTTTAGAAATATTTAATCTTTAAAAAAAAATGCATCAGTTTATTGGAGGTCTTTCCTGACAGATCTATCATCTCCCCCAAGCACACAGCAAGGGTAGGGTAATCACTGTAGGCGTAGACATAAGTCCACCCTAAATTTCCCCAAGCACATAGCAATGGGTATGGCAATCACTGTAGGCGAAGACATAAGTCAACCCTAAATCCCTGTGTCTTAGGCAGTCATATGCTCGTCACAGTCTCCTAGGCCGAAGCCTTAACATGATCATGGTGCACCAGGGCTAGCACTACCTGCGGCTAGCTAATAGTGATCTAAAAGGGTCCCTCCAATAGAAAACATTTGAAATATGCTATTCAAAGAGTTTAAAGTAAAACATTTCAATAACTTTACAATAAAACTATAATTCTCCATCTAGCTCTTTTCATGCATAAAATTCCGTTCTAAAATATATCTCATCCATGAATTCCCATGGAGACCTTTATAATCATAAACTTTCCCTTTAAACATAGATCGTCCGTAGACGTCGTATAGATGCTCATCATGCATCAAATCATTTTAAACATAGATCATCCGTAGACGTCGCATAAATGCTCATCATGCATCAAATCATTTTATGGCCAACTTAGTTCATTTTTATGACTAAGTTCGCATTTCTATAAATCTAGCTCAAATGGAGAATTATCAGTCTAGATGTTTGCCCTGCATACTTAGGGTTCAACTAAGATTGAAATTTATAATTTCTAACATGGTTGGAACATATTGGTTTTCAAAGCGGTAAAACAACTTAGCATATATTCCAACTAGTTAAAATCATACGAGAGAATTATAAACTGAATTCATAAAACATGCGCTATAGTATGAAAAACCCACTCACAGGTAAGGGCTCCAGATTGGACAGCCCTAAAATCCTAGTTCCTGGTCTGAATTCGGTAAAACAGACCCCAAAATCGAGTCC
>CM073465.1:4982500-4985000 GCA_037074535.1 Gleditsia sinensis
GGTTACCATAGCATTTCCTATTTCTTTGTCCCTGGACTGGACCTATTCAGCTTAACTGAGCCAGAATCAAGCCCAATGTACTTCTTCCTGCCTGAAATTGATAGTTAGAGGGGGCAGTTCTACTCATATCCAACTTGGATTCTGCTTTCACTAATAGAGAGAAATGAAACTTTCTTCACTCTCCTTCGTTCCAGGTCCTATCTTTACTCCTCATCTTCTCTCTTCTCCATCGAAAGAAAGCCATAGTCACAGGAGCGGAAACAATTGAATTACCCAAGGCTATCCCAGTTCCAGTTTCGCTAACACGAGGAAAGTCTGTCTTTTTGGCATAAATCTGTCTTCTTCTTTAAACCCGGAAACTCTTCCTTATAGTCTACCTACGCAACTATTTTGAAGTGAAGCAAGCTTCAAAGCTTTAAGGGCTAGGCTTGCTGCTGAGGTTTCCAATATTTAAGAGCTCGGCCTTGAGCCTTTACCTACCTAAATAAATTCCCTTGGCGTCTGGGATCGAGCCCTTCTATGGCAAATTAGGTATTAAGTCATAGATGCGGCCTTTCGACTGGCATTCACTCCTCCAACACCAACTGCTGAAATAGCAGCGCTTATACCCCCAACTGATTCAATGTCACTTGGATCGGATCCTTCCTAAATTCATTTACCTTGGGTTCTTTCCCTCCGAAATCAATGATTCTTGCTACTTGATTAGGCATTTCCATCTCTCAAACTAGAAAGCGCTTTAGCTTAGGGTTTGCTCCTCTTACGTTGTTCGAGTGGCTGTACGCTCCTTACTTCTTTTTATACCGCAAGTGACGAACCTATAGCCATTCGCGGTCACCGCTGTCCTACTTGACTTTTTTATTAAACCTCACCCGGAAAGCGAACCCAAGGTATGAAGTGTCTGGTTCTTTAGAATCAGGAAAAAGAACGCCCCATCAAGCATTTTCACTCGAGCGGAAACAGCTGACCAAGAGACAACCTCACCAGATTCCATTGCTCCTAAGGCTTCGTCAGAGTCTTACTAATGGCATACTTTTTCAGTCAAATGATCCTGGGCAAAAGGAAGAGGATAAATACTATGCCTTTTATTCAAAAGAGCCATCACAGCTTATGAAAGAGTAGCTTGGAAATGGCTAATTAGTTTAAGGTACTGGACCAACTGAGACGGAGAAAGCCCTTTTTCTGTGTTGTCGGAATAGGACCTATTGGTGGTTTAAAGGGCATTACATTAGGAGTCGGTGGCCAAAGAGAGGTACAACTTTGGTTTCCAGAGATAGCGATTCGGCTTAGTTCAAATAGAACTAAAGAGAACGGAAAAAACTTTATCCCAATCCTTGCTCTGGACCAAGGCACCAACGATGAAGAGCAGTGGGAGAGGCATTGAAAAAGGCAGCAGGAAAGCCTGGGAGCCATCCCGCAGTAGAAAAACTAGCAAATCGAGTTGCAGAAAGAATAATTGGTGTTTCGACTTTTGCAAGCCTATATATGTAGGTAGTTCTGATATTTTCATGTGTTCCTATAATTAATTGATCTATTAGTGCTTTCATGCTTTCTTTGTCTGTGCCACGGCGCGATATTGATGTGATGATCCATATATGAAGAACCTAATTCTTCAATCATATCTGCACCAAAATTCTTCTTTTCGAAAGAAAATATGATGCGAGGACCCGATCCACCAACTATCTGAAATGTTGGCAAACAGGGCCATAGGTAGTGACCAACACTACCTTTTCCTGATCATCTTTTCCCTTTGCCTTTCTTTTATGGGCACTCAAAACTCAAGTGACCTTTCTTCTTGCAGGACCAACACTATATGTTTTTCAGGTTCTTTTGCCACTTCGAAGAACTTTTTTTTTACTGTCACAACGTTCATATGCTTTCTTTTTTTTGTTGTTTGGGGGTACGCTCTCTAGAAGATTTGCTCGGGGCTGTTCACTTTCACTTGGTCTCCTGGTATCTTTGAAACCCTCTTTGCTTGCGGAGGCAGGAGTGGAAACGTCTGAGAGAGCGCTTCGCGAAAGAATCCTGTGGCACGGTGAAAAGAGTTGCCTACCTACCATCATTGGGATGGATCAAGTCGAGGGTAGTTCCATGTAAGTAAGGTATTCGGGTAAAGTGACCTTACGGGACGTAGCTACACTTCAACACGAACCAGGGTTCAACCTAAGAGAGCTAGTCCTCACCCGACTTATAGACAAGATATTGAAGGCTGGCTATTGTGACCGCAGGGCGATCAGCAGTCGGCCCCTCATTTTCGTTTGGAATACAGGAAGATTCCTATGGGATTTACGGGAGAAGAGGTGGCAGGGGGTGCCTACCCTCTTAGAGTTCAGTACCGTGGGAATGTGATTAGAGTCACATTTAGTTAGATTGGGTAACTATCTCTATATAAGCCATCTTTCCCATTTCGTCAGCCAACAAGAAATCCCCCTTGGTCATCAGTAAACAAGGGAAGTAGCACTAAGCGACTAACAGCGGAGGAAAGACCCGCATAAAAGATAGG
>CM073465.1:4992500-5015000 GCA_037074535.1 Gleditsia sinensis
AAGTAAACCAGATTTTTAAGAAAAAAAAATTTAAAAATATCATGTGCCCAATTTCTATCATATTTCATAAAAATATTTTCTCAAAGACCTTTGGGATGTTGTTGTAGATGGCTACCGAAAACAACAAGAATCATCATCCTTAACCAGCAATCAATTGAAGCAATAGAAAATTCTATGAAGAAGGATGCAAGTGCTCTTCATTTTATACAGCAAGGAGTGAGCAAGGGAATTTATCCATGAATTTCAAATTCTGGAAAGGCTTTGGGAAATTTTGCAAAAAAAAGTTCCAATTTTTGGTGAAGGTGTCCATCAAGCTACAAAACCTTTGGAGGGACTTTGAGCAACTTTCAATGAAGGAGAATGAAAAGGTACATGATTTCTGAATAAGAGTATTTGAGATTATTAATTCAATCAAAAGTCATGATGATACCTTTCAAGAGAAAAGAATTGTTGAGAATATTCATAGAACCTTGCCATAAAAATTTGATAATGTAGTTGCTAATTTAGAAAAATCTAAAGATCTTTTCACATTTACTATATATGAACTAATGAGTTCCCTTGAGACACATGAGCAAAAATTAAATAGATTTGTAGAGTGATAGAACCTCTTACTCTATAGTAATTCGAAGAACAATTATGACAGTTCCAGAGAGACATAAGAAAAAAGATGAATGAAGTATTATTGATATTAGCCAACAATCCAGAGTAACAATTATCTGTATAGCCTATAGACAATGCAGAAAGAAAAGAACAATAACACTACTAAAAAAGCGGGAAATTGCGACAGTTATTTAACGACGGTCACAGAAATCGTCGTTAAATAACGCTTTAACGACGGTTCTATTGACCGTTGTTAAATTCAAATATATAACGACAGTTATTATAGAGATCGTCGTTGTTGTCGTTATACAACGACGGTTCAATATGAACCGTCATAAAATGACGACAGTTAGAAAAAACTGTCGTCATACAACGACGGTTGAGCAAAACTGTCGTAAATTCCCATGGTAAAATAACCGTTAACAATATAATTATGTCACGGTTTAACCACGGTCTCTAAACCGTTGTTATTTATACGACGGTTTGTGTAAACTGTCGTAAAATTCCACAAAAATTGGATCGTTTATGGGGAATTGGTCCGATTTAGCGACGGTTCTTTCAAAACCGTCGTGATGCTATGCGCCATTTGGATGACGGTTTTTGTCAAACCGTCGTTAAAGCAAGGTCTAGCGACGATTTTTTTTTGTAACCGTCGTTAAAAGTCGATTTAACGACCGTTTTTAAAAATTGTCGTTAAAACGCATGTTCTCCTATAAATTCGCCTTTCCGCCTCAATTTTCATTACACAATTTGAGTTTCTCTCTTTTTTTTCCTACAAATACTTGTGAGTTTCTTGTTCTGAAAAATATTTGTGGGTTTAGTGGTATTGGTGGTTCTAATTTATTTACTCTTATTTGAGGTAAGTTTTTATATACTTGTATTATTATGAATTAATTTTTGATTTAAATTGTAAGTTTGATTAAATTTATTAATTTTTTTTAACTTTTTATGTAGATATTTCACTTATATACAGACACTTGTGATTCAGAGTTGTTTATTTTCACATAAGGTATGTATTTTAATTATTTTTAATGTTTTCAATTTTTTTTTTGATATATTTGTATGTTTGACTTAAATAGTTTATGTTTTTAGTTTATTAGAAATTCTATGTTATGCTTTTAGTAAATAATGTATTATGTTATATAGGTAAATATTTGTTGTTAATTTAATCAAATTAATAGTTAAAAATAAATAATATTTATATTTGTTAATGATAATAATAAAATAATTATTAATTATTATTTAAGAAGAATGTCGTAAGTAATTATTAACTTAGAATTTTAAGTTAATAATTATAAGGAGAAACAATTTAAATTAATTAAGAAGTAAAAAATATAATTGAGTTACACAAACAGTCAATTTTATAATTATTATTAAAAAAATAAGAATATAATAATAATAGTATTAAAATTTAATTTGTGATAGTAAAAAATAGTTATCATATTGATAAATATAATTAAATATTGTACATAAATTATTAATAAAAAAATTGGTTAATGATAATTATTTAAAGTAAAATTTATATTTATTTATTATTAATAAATAATAACTTAATTAAGAAATAAATATAATATTTTTATTTTTATAAGTTTAAAAAGATGATAATAATTAAAAGTAAGTTATAATTTTATGTTAATAATTATAAGGTGAAATAAATTGAATTAATTAAGAAATAAAAAGTATAATTTGGTTATCCAAGTAGTAAATTATGTAATTGTTATTAAAAAAATAATAATATGGTAATAATAGTACTAAAATTAGATTTGTGCTAATGAAAAAAATTATTATATTAATAAATGTAATTAAATATTATACATAAATTATATAAAAAATATTGATTAATGATAAACATTTAAAGTAAAATTTATATTTATTTATTATTTATAAATTATAATTTAATTAAAAAATAAATTTATTATTTTTATAACTATAAATTTAAAGTCAAGTTGCATAAAAAAATTTAACAATTGTTATAAAAAAATAGAATCATAATAATATAAATTTATTGATTTATAACAGTATGATAAATAATTTATATATAATAAATTTTGTTGTTATATAATTAAACGTAATTAAATATTTGAGTTAAATTATTAATAGAGGAATCAAAATCTTAGTTAAGGACAAAGATTGGAAGTGAATTTTATACATTTTTATTATTTAGAAAAAATATAATATAATTAATAAAGTAAAGATATTATTATTATAATTTTTAAATTAATTAAGAAGTAAAAAATAAAATAAAGGAAAAAAAATAAAAGCATAATATAAATTTATTGATTTATTACAATAGTATAAATAATTTAGATATAATAATTTTAATAAGTAGACAATAAAACATAATTAAATATTAAATTTAAATTATTAATAGATGAATCAAATAAATAGACATTATGGAATGATATTATAAGAGAAAATAAAATATATTTTTTACATGATGTACGTAACAAACATGAAATCGGGCAAATTAATTAATAGCAAAATTCAATGAACAGCAGAATGAAAAAACACATGGATAACATCCAAAAAAAATTCAACAAAGAAGGGTTGAAGCATGCATTTCCATTATTCAGTTCTAAATAAACAATGATCAAATTCTCATTGTAAAAGATATTGAACGTGAATTTAGCGTGAATTCAAAATATGATAACTTAGTTTCTCTTCCAGTTAAAGTGACATGTGAACAGAAAATTGTACGAAAAATTGTATAGCAAATTTAAATATAGCTTTTCATCTCAATAAAATTAAACTGAAATATTACAACAATACTCTGATACCAAGTGTTATAATATCTCAATAGAATAAATAAGAGTAATCAAATATATATTAATAAAACGTACCAGAAGAATCCATAGATTAAAGAGAAGCAAAATTACAACCTACGGCCCGATCTATATTAGGCTTAATAATCATTAAAATAACAATCCAATTTAAAATATTCCAACAAAACGAGTAAGAAACTTTGTCGGATAAAATAAAATTGTCAATAATGATAAATTTTTGCATTAAATGATTATTTTTTATAGTTAAATTTTATTATTTAATCCTCGATGAGGGGTTAGATTATGAAGTAATACATTAAGAATGCATTATTCAGTGATTTTTTTATTATTTCATAATGGTTTCAGACATGGATAAGACTTGGATCCATAAACCTCGACACACCCGAGAGTATTTGGAAGGTCTATAAGGTTTTTTAGATTTTGCAAATGCTAACTCGGGTGTAGAAGGTAAAATAATCTGCCCATGCCCAAAGTGCAAATTTAAAAAATGGCAAGTTACGGAGGTTATGTGCCAACACTTGATCGTCAAGCCTTTTCCACAAGGCTACGATTTCTGAAGTATGCATGGAGAAAGGGTAACAGAAGATCCTACAACAGGACATCAAATAATACCATATGATATTGTAGAACATCCAATCATTCAAAATGACCATGTGTAGGACATGGTCCGTGAAGTATTTGGAATTCATCATGAACATGAAAGTGTTGATTCTATGGACATGCCGGTTCCACCGTCAGGTGAAAGGATGGATAAAAGCACAAGAGATTTGTTTGAATTATTGAAGGATGGGCAAGAACCATTGTACGAATGGTGTGAGAAATACTCCAAATTGTCATTTTTGGTGAATTTGTACTACATCAAGTATTTGTGCGGGATATCTGACAAGGCTATGTCAATGATACTGCAGCTGTTGGTTGACGTCTTTCCGGATGCAAAGATTCCAACTTCATTTTACGAGGCTAAAAAAATCATTAATAAGTTGGGGTTGAACTACAAAAAAATACATGCCTGTAAGAATGATTGTATGTTATTCTCGGGAGAAAATGAAAATAAAGATGTTTGTAATAAGTGCAGTGCATCAAGGTGGAAACCAAGGAGAAAAGAAGAGAAGCGGAAGAAGGTGGCTAATAAAGTCTTTAGATACTTTCCATTGAAGCCCCAGCTACAAAGATTGTTCATGTCTTTTAAGACTGCCGAATATATGAGATGGCATTCCATTGACAGAAATAGTGACGGTATGATGAGGCATCCGAGGGGCTCCGAGGCATGGAAGAGATTTGACATCTCGAATCCTCAATTTGCATCCGATCCTAGAAATGTGCATTTGGGCCTTGCTACCGATGGTTTTAATCCATTTAGGAATTTAAGTACAAGTTACAGCATATGGCCCATCGTATTGATTCCTTACAATTTTCCTCCTTGAATGTGTATAAAGCAGAGTTCTTTTATGCTGTCAATGATAATTCCTGGTAGAAAGGCACCAAAAAATGACATAAATGTATTTTTGCAACTGTTGATTAAAGAGTTGAAGGAGCTATGGTTTGACGGTGTGAAAACTTATGATTCATTCAGCAGTGACATGTTCAACATGTATGCTGCTCTCATGTGGACACTCAGTGATTTTCCTAACCTTGGATGTTTATCAAGTTGGAATACTCATACTGGATTGGCTTGTCCACACTGTAATTTTGATTCAACTCCTGTGCGCCTTCCTCATAGTCGGAAGTGGTGTTTTATGGGACATCATTGTTTTCTAAACCCGGGTCATAAATTTCGGATGGCCCGTAACGGGTTTGATGGAACAAATGAGAGAAGAAATCCTCCACTGCAATTGAATGGTGTAGATATTTTCAAAAAAATTAATGATATTAACGTTGTATTCGGAAAGAACGGAGAACATGAAGGTCGAGAACAGAGGTCCCGAGGTCACGGAGGGGTTAAAGCTGGGACTCAACAATGGCATAAAAAAAACATATTCTTTGAACTTCTATATTGGGTGAACAATTTGTTGCGTCATAATCTTGATTTGATGCATATCGAAAAAAATGTCTGCGACAACATTCTGTATACTTTGTTAAATGATACTAGTCGTTCAAAAGACCACATCAATGCACGAAGAGATTTACAGGAGTTAGGTGTGAGGTCAGAGCTTTGGCCAGATGAGAATGGTAAGTATCGGCCTGCTTTATTTACGTTGACAAATGCAGGTAAAGATATCTTCCTCAAAACACTGAAAAACATCTCTGTGCCTGACAGATATTCTAGTAATATTTCTAGATGCATTGATTTAAGACAACGTAAGATTGGGGGGTTGAAAAGTCATGATTGTCATATTCTTATAGAACAACTACTACCCTTTACCATAAGGAAGGCACTTCCTATGCAAGTGTTTGCAGTTCTGGTAGAGTTCTATTCGTTCTTTCGACATGTTTGTTCTAGAGTTTTAAATGTCAGCGAACTTGACCAACTTGAAAATCGTATTGTTCTGATGCTGTGTCATATGGAGATGCTATTTCCTCCTTCCTTTTTCATAGTAATGGTACACTTAACAGTTTATTTGGTCCAAGAAACCAAGTTATGCAGATCAGTTCAATATCGTTGGATGTATCCTATTGAAAGGTACAAACAAAAAATTCAAATCTACTTTATCTTGTTTATTATGTTTTTTTTATTATCAATTTTTCATTCGTTGAACGTATGTTGTACAGATACTTTGGTAAACTTAAGTCATTTGTCCGAAATAAAGCAAGGTCAGAGGATTCAATAACCGAGGCATGTGTTGCTGAAGAAATTTTAATATTTTTTTCAAGGTATTTGGAGGGTGTAGAGACAGTGTTCAATCGTCCTATTCGGGTCGACAATCGACCTGATGTGGGGACGTCTGGGGGGGGGGGTATGTTGTTTCCACAAGTAGGAAGGCCAGTTGGTGGGTTCGAGTATTTCACACTTTCTCTGCTAGAAAAATTGCAAGCCCATCGTCATGTCTTAATAAATTATCCGGAAGTCGATCCTTACCTTCAGTGAGTACACTAAGACTTATTGTTGTTACATTAATATTTATCTAATGGATATGAATCATTAAATTTACCTATCAATTTTTTTTACAGGGAATTTATAGATTGGGTGAGGCATAGCTTATGAAGTAGAACCCGATCGTCTTCTGAGATAGATAAAAAAGTTCATAGGGAGGTTGTTTCCTGGTTCACTCGTCGTGTAAGTATACAATTTACCTAATCAATTTGTATTTGTAGTCTATCATGAGCACAACTCATGGTTCAATTTTTCTTTCTCAGATGACAAATGATAGTAGTGGGACATTGTCAACTGAACTAAAATTTCTGACAATTGGGCCCTTGGATAGAGCACGCCGCTACAGTGCATACAATATAAATGGATTCAAATTTTGAACGTTAGAGCGAGACCAAGGGTTGACAACTCAAAATAGTGGAGTTCACGATATTTTGAGACGAGGAGTTATGCAAGTAGCAATGACAGAAATATGCAATTCGGTGGAATTCCGTATTATGGAAAATTATTGGATATTGTAGAATTGAATTATCACGGTCACTTTACAGTTACTTTATTCAAATGTATGTGGACTAATACAACAACAGCGAGGGGCATTACCACATATAGTTTCGGGATGACATCTGTCAATTTTTCATGGTTGATTCATACCGGTGAAAATGACGATGACAAGCCGTACATCAAAGAATCCGAAGCGTATCAAGTATACTGTGTAGAAGATGCGGTTGACAACAAATGGAGTATGGTTGTACATTTGAAGCCTCGTGATTTATATGAGATGGGTGAAGACGATGATAATATTTTATATGATAGTGATCTGTTGCGCGTTCAAAATTTAGAAAGATTATTTCCAGAGAAGTTAATTTATGTTTGTTACGGTATTAATTTGATATTGTAATTTCTTGAATATATTTTAATTTTTTTATGAATAGTTTATGCTTGTTATGTATTTTGATATATGTTCTTATTATTTTCTTATTTTTAAATGAACAATTTATGATACTAATGTTACTAATTTTATTCTGATAGGAGGGGTAGATCTGGATTTACGGGCAAAGCGGGTTCGGCGAACTCAGTTAGGCATATTGCTCGGCCGGCTAGTAGTGTGGGAGGACACCCCAGCAATGATGATACTGTCTAGTCCATGGTACCTCTGGACTCTAGGGCGCCAGAGTCAGAGGTTCGATCGTCCACACTACCCCTGTCTGACTCTAGGGCGCTGGAGTTAGAGCCCCTCTCGTCCACATTCCCATCTTACGACGCCCAGATATCAGATGACGATTTTGATATCAACTTAGACGTCGATGATTTGTTGGAGGGCGTTGAGGTGGAGCGTCAGATGGCTTAGCAGGAGCATAGGCGCAGGAGAAGCTGGACAGTCGATGTTATAGGTATAATATAAAATATTTTTTATATTTATAATAATTAACGCCCAAATATTGAGCTAACACATTTATTTTATATTGTAACAGATGAGATCAGTCAGGTGACGCCAAGAAAAATGACTGTCCACGATGTTTGGGCGTTACTTCATGGGCACAGGGTGGTTGTCCGGTGTAACGACATCCACTAGCCCATTGGAGGTGGAGGTGGTCTCCTTGGTGTCTTCCTCGGCACCATTGGGGATAACTTCCGTTTTTTCCAATCTCATATAAAGATTGGAGGAGCATTCCCGATGATTACAAGACAGGAGTGTTCATCAACACGATACAGGTATGGACTGTTAATTCTTCTTAAGTATACTTTAATCTTTTTAATGTTTCACTGATATTTGTATTATTTTTTGTAGACACGTTTTAATGTGATGGGTCTCCACAAAAAGTTAATTTTACAGTCACTTGGAACCAAGTGGAGAGCCGAACGTTATAATGTGTTTCGACTCAAGAACGATGGGACGAAGTCGAGGGAGGAGTTGCTGAATGACATCCCCTCAGGCATTCCACATGACCACTGGGCTACATTCATCGACTACCGACTTAACGCAAGGACCAGAGTAATTATTTATATTTATTTTTTCATATATATTTTCTTTCTAAAAACATTGATTAATTAATCTATTTATGCAATAATTTAGGAAGTGGCTGCTCAAAATAGGTGTAACAGAAAACGTATGATGATGCCACATACAACTGGATTCAAGAGCTTTGAACGTAGAAAGGCTGAGCTTGTGAGTTTTTTTTCATAAGAATTTTATTTCATTTTAAATAAAATACAAATTTGTTTAAAATTTTTATTAATTGTTAACTTAATCAAGAGGCGGAGGTTGGGGGCCCAGTGACTCGCGGCGATGTATGGACGGCAGTTTATAAAAAGGCTGACGGAACATACATCAACGACGAGACTCGAGTAGTTGTGGTATGTATAATTTTGCTATTGTTTTGTTAATTTACTATTTTATTTGATTGTTTGTTAATTGTAATAAAAATTTAACATCTATTTTTTATTTTATAGGAAAAAAATTGCCTCGATCCAACAGGAGGATAGTTCTTCCCAAGAGCTCTTGACAGATGATTCACTTGCGAGAGCCTTGGAAACTGCAAAGCACTCGGTTCGTGTTCGAGGATTTGGGTTAGGTGTTTGTCCAACCTAAGTCTTCGGACGTGCCTCTATTGGGTCGAGCTCTGGGTCTGGGCCTTCATACGAGGAATTACAGACTGAGGTGGCTCGTTTGAAAGCAGTCATACATGAGCGAGACGTCGAGCAGCAGTGACGAGAGGCAGAGCGAGAGACACGTGACGATGACATGACAACCCGACAGAAACAGATAGAGACAGCTATGACGTTCTTGCTCCAGAACTTTCAGGGTCAAGTGCCACCTGAAATTGCACTTGCTCACAGTGCAAATCTTAGGGTAATATTTAAATTTCAAATTTCATAAATAATTGTTATTATTAATTTATTTAATTTTAAAACGCTTACATAATAAAAATTGATTTTCAGGTTCCCAGTGATAAAGGCAGTGGACATCAGCTAGATCAGACGCCACATCATCCTCAAGGTCCGAGTTTATGATTATATTGTATATATTTTTTTGTACAAAAATGTAAATTTTAATTTTAATTTTTAAGTCATTATTAATTTTATCTTTGTAATTTATTTATGAATGTGATTTGCATTACATTTTTTTTATTTTTAATATATATCGATATAATTCATAAAAAAAATTTAACATTATAAAATAGACAATTTCAAACAAAAATATATATTTTAAAAAATTAAATATAAAAATAATTAAATTAAATTAAATTAAATTATAACGTAAATTATGAATTTTGAAATAAATAAATAAAACTAAATTATTATGTAAATTATGAATTTTGAGATAAAAATAAAAATAAATAATAATGTAAATTATGAATATTGAATTGAAAATATATATTTTAAAAAATTAAATATGATACGAATAATATAAAATTAAATAATAATGTAAATTAATAATTTTTTAATAAAAATTTATAATCAATAACGACGGTTCTATGAACCGTCTTATTTTTATAGACTTAAGGACGGTTATAGAACCGTCGTTATATAACGACGGTTTCAAGAACCGTCATTAATCCAGACATGGCGACGGTCTAGCAACTATCGTTAAGACTGGACTTAACGACGATTCAAAATCGTTGCTATACCCTGTCTTAACGACGCTATTCCCACGGTTGGTCTAAATCGTTGCAAAGACACTCTCTCCGCGACGGTTATGCTAACCGTCGTAATGAGCATTAGCAACGATTATAACCGTCGCTAAAGCCACTAAAAAACCGTCGCTATGCCACGCTTTTGTAGTAGTGTAAGGAATTAACAGTAAGAGAAAGTAGTAATCTAGCCTAACTTTCGAGAGGTCAAGTCTCTCCCAGAGGTTCCCTTAAGATTTTTCACATACCATCTAACCTCATGCTTTCGGGTTATATGCTTCCATTTCATCCCTGTTCAATTCTGTTATAACTTCCTTCCCCTTTTCCCTTTCTACCCCTTGTCTCCTTCATAGTATACTTTCATCCCTGGTTGGCTTGGGTTCAGCCCACATATACTTTTCTTACCCCTCCTAGTATATTGCTTAATAATGGGAGGCCCGTCATTACCCTCCCCAACAAGTTGCACCTTGTCCTCAAAGTGGAAATGGGGAAATTTTCTATCAATGGTGTCATAGCTCTCCCATGTATTCTAGAAGTCTGGTAGTCCAATCCATTTGATTAGTACCTCGGTCTCTCCATTTACGAGCTTACGGGTTTTTCGGATTGCTTTAGGCTGTACTTGTAATTCTAGTTCATCTAACAGGCATGGAGGTAACTACTGGGTGGAGGTTGTGGGTTGGACACTCTTCTTGAGCTGAGATATGTGAAACACTGGATGGATGTAGGATGCAGGGGGCAATTTCATCCTGTAGGCCACCTTAACATATTTGTATGTAATTTTGTAAGGTCCATAAAATCTGGGATCGAGCTTTTCATTAGTTCTCTTGGACAGAGCTCATAATTTATATAGTTTTATCTTCAAATGCACCCAATCTCCAATGTCAAATTGAATCTCTCTTCTGTGCTGGTTGGCTAAGTTTGTCATCTTTTCCTGCGTTATGTCCAAATGAGCTTTCAGCTCCTACAGAATTTGGTTTCAATTTTTGATTGGGTTGTTCACTTCTTCCACTAGTGAGAAATAGTTGTCCATCCGAAATACGGTAAGGGGTCCCCTCCATAAAGAGCCCTGAAGGGAGTCATGCCTGTTTATCCATGAAAAGTGGTGTTATATTAGTATTCCACCCAGGTTACCCATCTACTCCACTGCTTAGATTTGTTACCCACAAAGCATTGAAGATATGTTTCTAGAGTTCTATTTACTATTTTTGTTTGTCCATCAATCTCATGATGGTACCTTGAGCTATAGCTTAAAGGTTTCCCAGCCTGTTTGAATATCTCCTTCTAGAATTGGCTTATGAAAACTCTATCATGGTCTGATACTATAGACCTTGGGAAACTATGTAGTTTTATTATTCCTTTTGTAAATTCCTCAGCCACCTCCTTGGCCGAACATGGATGTGAAAAGGGTATGAAGTGTGCGCACTTACTTAATCTGTCAACTACCACCATAATTGTGTCAAACCCTTGAGACTTGGGAAGATGTACAATGAAATCCATGCTAATGTATTTCGACACTTGCTTGGGAATGGGTAGGGGCTAGATTAGTCCAGCTGAGCTAAGGGCTTGATATTTATTTCTCTGGTAGATTTCACCTCTCCTAGAGAGAGCATCAGCTACCTTATTTTCTACTCCCAGTTTGTACTGAATTTTGAATCGGTACCCCATAAGCTTGGACACCCATTTTTGCTGGTCAGGTTCCAGTATTCTCTGTTACAACAAGAATTTTAGAGCCTTCTAGTCGGTGTAGATCAAGAACTTGTGACCCATCAGATAGTGGCGACATTCCTTCATTGCTAACACTATGGCCATGAGTTCCCTTTCTATACGGAACATTTTCGAGCTCGGTTGGAGAGTACCTGACTAATGTAGGTAATTGGCCTCTTACTCTGCATCAAGACAACCCCAATTCCTGCCCCTGAAGTGTTTGTTTCAAGCTCAAATAACTAGTTGAAGTCTGCATTGCCAATACTGGGACAATCGCCATAACCCTCTTAAGTTCTTCAAATGCTGTTTGGGCTGTGTCACTCCTTTGAAATGCATCCTTCTTGAGTAGTGTCATTAAAAGGGCTACTTTTTGCTAGTCTGTCACAAACTTGTAGTAGTACCCGTATTCCCTAAGAATCCTCGTAAGGCTTTTAGATCTTTGGGCACTAGCCATTTGATCATACTCTCTATTTTACTGAGATCAGCCTGCACTCTATCTGAGGAAATGATGTGGCCCAGATATTCTAACTTGTCTTTCTCGAACACATATTTTTTAATGTTCATTACTAACTGGTTTCTCTACAGAACTTCCAAGACATGCCATAGATGAAGCAGATGAGTTAACATGTCAAAACTATAGATAAGGATATCATCAAAAAACACTAGCACACATTTTCTCAGATATTCCTTGAAAATGCCTTTCATCAGAAATTGGAAGGTAGAAGGGACATTAGTCATTCCGAAAGGCAAGACCATGAACTCATAATGCCCCTTATGGGTGCAGAAAGCTGTCTTGGCTTCATTCCCTGCCTTAATGTAGATTTGGTGGTATCTTGACTTTAAATCTAGCTTAGAGAAGATCTTGGCAGCCCCCAGTTCGTCCAAGAGCTCATTGATCATGGGAATATGAAACTTATTTGGTATGGTTATTTTATTCAGGGCTCTATAGTCGACACAGAATCTCTAGCTATTGTCTTTTTTGCATAGCAGTAATACAGGCCTGGAATATAGGCTACTGCTGGGGCGAATGATTTTGACTGCTAACATTTCTTTGATCAGATGCTCAATCTCAGCCTTCTGGGAATATAGATATCTATATGGTTAGACATTAGGGGATTGTTCCCCTTCCTTGTTCAAAATGGCATGATCGCGAGATCGAGAAGGTGGCAACCCCTCTAGAGGTCCACTCACAGATGCATATTTTGTCAAGAGCTGCTAAATTGCTATGTCCGATAGCTGTTCTTCGTGCTCCTGATTCTCGTTCTCTCCTAATTCGATCAAAAACCCTTCCCCACCCTTCTTGATGGATCACTTCATTGTTTTCAAGGACGCCAAAGCTTTAGATAGGGTTGGGTCACCCCTCAAGCATACTACCTTCTTTCCCACCTTGAACCTCATGGTCAGCATTTTTCAATTGACTCTTACCTCTCCCAAGGACTCTAACCATGCCAATAACGTCAGCTCCTCCTAGGTCGAAGAGGTAGAAATCTTGTTGGACCTTGACGTTTTGCATCTCCATCTCCAAACTCTTTCCTACCCGTTGCCCCTGTACTTGATGGCCATCCCTAACAGTCACTTCATAGTTGCAAGTTGGGTCTAGTGATAATGATAACAGCTCCACTAAACTGGCTTATATGAAATTATGTGAAGCTTCACTGTCGATCATCACTAGGATTTCTTTGTCACGCAATCTCGCTTTTAACTTCATCATTTTGTCTCCCGTTATGCCCATGATAGAATTTAGCGATAGAGCCATAAGATATGCTATCTTCAAGTCCTTTTCTAATGCTTCACTACCTGGTTCGATCGGCCCCTCTTCTTCACCCTCATCCATAGTAGCCGAAATAATCATGACATTGAGTTGCTTATTTCTACACCAGTGGTTGAGTCCGAACTTCTCATCTCATCTAAAACAGAGTCCCTGTTCTCTCCATCTATTGTATTCTTCCTCACTCATTCTCTTAAATCTTCCTCAGTTGGTGTTTATTGAGGTGGAAAATCTATGTTTCTCTTCAGCTCCAAAAGGTTCTAGAGTACGAATGAGACCACTAGCCAAAGTAGGTTTTCATGGGTCTTGCATCCCTATGGCTCTGCTTGGGTTGGGCCGAGTATAGCTAGCCCATTTGAAGGACTGCATGGGATTAGACGTCTTTCCACTCCTATCTTCCCTTTGTTTTTCCAGCACCTTATTCCTCTCCTCAATCTTCTAGACCATATCCATTACTTCTACTAGGGAGTGGGCCTTGGTCATCCTTAGCTCAGCCCATATGTCCTCCTTGAGCCCATTCTGGAAAGCTCCAAGCAACATCTCTTCCAGCGTGTCCTTCAATAGAGCATATAGGAGTTCAAACTACACTCTGTACTCCTTCACCATGCAATCCTGCTGAAGTGCCATCACTATCTCATACTAGACATTGTCTATGATACGAGCATAATTTCTTAGTTTATGAGTGAGCTTAGCAAGGTCCATTATGCAGCAAATTGAATTATGAGATATGTCAAAGGAACAAAGAGCTTAGGTATTCTATACCAAGCTATAGAAATGAGCAACCTCATTGGATTCACTAATAGTGACTGAGTAGGATAAAAAGATGACAAAAAAAGCACATTTGGCTACTCATTCTTCTTTCAGCCCATTTCATTGTCATAACAAAAGCAAAGCACTATTGCTTTATCATCAATTGAAGTTAAATATATTGCCGCCACAAGTGTAATATGTGAAGTAATGTGATTAAGAAGAATTCTGAAAGACATGAAGCAAGATCAATATTCCCCCATTATAATCTTTTGTGATTATATCTCAGCTATTGTAATGACAAAGAATCTAGTGTTTCACAATCACATCAACCACATTGAACTCATAGTTCATTTCATTAGAGAAATTGTTGAAGAAGTTGAAGTTTTGCATGACATAAGAGAAAGTTGCTAATATTTTCACAAAACCAATTTCTCAAGACAAATTTTTTCATTTTCAAAGGAAGCTTGATGTTCTAGAACTTTTAGAATTAAGGGGGGGGTGTTAGAAGATAATTCATTAAAATTCAAGGCATGGTGCATGAACCTTGAAACCTCAAAACATGACGCTAGATAATTGAATAAGGCACTAGTATTAACTTACTTAAAATATGGCATTTTATATTTATTAGTTAGTGCTTTATTATTCAAAGTTTTTTAAGTTTCTTAGAAACTCCATATAAGGCTAGATTAGTGCGTCACTATTTGTATCACCTAGTATCACTTTATGTGATTAATATCTGACCGAGATGTTTTTAGACCAAAGCTTTCATTTCTTTGATAGATTCTAAAAAGGATCAAGCAAGACTAAGCTCGCTCATTTGTGTCTACCACTTTTCTGATTGTGTACTTTGATATTTAGACTAACTAACTAGCTGAAACTTTGCTAACACTCAAATTCTATGGCTAGAAGATATTTTGAGGCTCAAAATCAAAAGAAGGGTTAACCAAATGAGACACGTAAAGCAAAACTTGGAGCTATATAGATCCTAAATATGGTATAGCTAAAGAAACAGGAAAAAAAAAGAGAGAGAAAAAGAGCTTGTAGCATACATATGAAGAATCTTGAAAAATTAGGGAAGACGATCATGAATGTAGAGAAGTTTTCGAACTAAACAAATAGAATAGAACAAGAACGAGAAAGAGTGACAGTGACAAACTGAACTATAAAAGTTATTACTCAAAAAGAAAAAAAAATTGAGAAAAAGCAAACGTGATTCAATTCAGGATCTCGCAAAGCAGGTTTTAGCCTTAGGGCTTAACAGAGCAGCTCGCAGCTTGCAATAATGGCGCTGCTTCTTAGGGGGTGGAGGGATCTCACTAGTAGTGGAGTTCCAGTTGAAGTCCGTTGACTAGCAATGCAGAAGAGAAGAATGGAGGGGTTAGGTTTTTTCGTAACGCATAAGGGGTTGGTTTTGCCAGATAAACAGAAAGACTGACGATGATGGAGTGAAGACAAAGAGAACGATGGTGACCAAAAAAGCATACTTGCAAAGACTTCACAAAAAAGGTAATGAGGTGAAATAGTAGCTGGTAAGAAGCTATGAAGATGAAATTAGGGATTTTGGCTGTTGGGACCTAAGGTATTTTGGGGAGATTAGTGAGGTGCTCTATCCGCGGGTTTTGGGAGGAAGAGAAATGAGGAAAATGGAGTTTTGGAGGGAGAGGCTTGGGGTTTCGTCGGTGATAGCATAAATGAACATTTTTATTGTTTTTCTTCTTTTTGTTTTACATTTTGTGCCGACTTAATAAAAGTCACTATTGAAAGCTTTCAATAGAGGTAATATAGTCATCATAGAAGAGTTTTAGTGGCAACTTATCTCTTAAGTCACTATTGAATGTCTTCTACCATATGATTTTAACATATGTCTATACATGAAAACCTTTAAGTAGCAACCCTTAAAAGTCGTCTTTAAAAGTCGGTAGTGAATTGGTTTTGCTGAAATATGGAATATGCTGCCGTGATCTTCATTTCAACCACTCACAAATATATTTTTCCAAAAAATTGGTATTAATATTATGAAAAAAATTAATTATTGATTTCAAAGGCGAAACTAATATGAAAATAAGTAAATTTATCATCCAGTATTATCTTCTGCAAAGGAAGGAACAAAATATCATACTTTCGCATGATAATAATTAGTTAAAACTACTCATTGGCAGATAATCTTCGTCGTAATTTTGCTGTAAAAGTTTATATGAAAATTAGCTTGCTGCCATTCTTATTAAACTACCAATATTATCACTACAAAACAAAATGGGTGGTTATTTATTTGATATAAACACAAAATATGTAAATGGGGGAGTTTGATTGCAATTTATAAAACGGATCAAATTAGCTATTACAACAAAACAAAATGGACTATTTTAGTGTAAAGAAGTGTGGTTCGTCACTGTAAAATACAACATGTTGGATTAAGAGACACCAAGTCACGCGTGAATTGATAGCAAGATAGCTCTTCATGATTTTGGAGATAATGGAGCAATTCCTGAGATTCATGTATATATCTTAGTACCCCATTGACACAGGAAGGGAGAAATCATAAAAATTGAGGTCAAAGATTAGTGCCGTGATTGTATTGGCGCCATGGCCCATAGGGATGTAGCATATGAGGCAACGGTGGGGAATATGTGAGACTGTGACCAAGAAGATGCAACAAACAATTAAGGAATGGAAAATAAAACACACAAAACTTATGTTAATGTACAATGAAGACCGATGAAGAGTGATGAAATTGTGTTTCCGTACAATGAAAAATGATGAAAATTTAATTTTAAAGTAGACCTGAAAATCTGTTATTTAATAGATAGACAATTATCTTAAAATTTGAATAAAGTGATATAATTTGGATTAGAAATTTTCAGTCCAATTATCAAGTATAACAACCCTAAACCATATTTTAAATTATATCGAAGCCCAACGAGATATTAATATATTAAATTTATAAAACCAACTAACTCTGATATATTTAAAATATATTTAATTAGATATATTAAATTTATATTAATTGGTAAATAAAATACGCTCTATAGTAAACTCAATTATGAAATCTGTGGCTTCCGTTTAATTTATAACAATTTAATAATTAAACTTAGTTGTCAATAAAATTACCTCAATAGTCAATACTCCAAATATAAAATTTATATTCTGATTTAAAATTATTTTATTATCACAAAGGTTAAGGGTCTGCGCTGAAAAAGGGGCCCCAGCGGGCTACCAAAGTTGACTTTCCAATTTGAATGGAAATAAAATAAGAAAAGGCTGCATATTTAACATTTTGGAGAAGATTTATGTCCTTTGGCAAGAGATTCAAAGTTTGTCTCCGAGAGAACTCTGAATGATGACACAGCAACCTCTCCTGTCTTGCTGTTCTTATGCCGGACCTTCGCATGACGTGCGAAGAATTCAAAATGTTAGAAATTCAAGCCGCTATACAGGGAAAACTTAACCCTCATCAAAGCTCTGTTATAAGTCTCCTCTTTAATTAGTCTTCTGCTAGTTATTTTAGGGTTTCTCTTTCATCATTTCTCTTTTTCATAGTGACTTATTCTCTTTCTCTATTCCCTTTTCTTGGTTAGAGTATTTTAAAATTTACAATTCTTTCCTTCAAATTTATAATTTTGCTCTTCATATTTTGGTTAAAAAAACTCTTAGAGAGAGGTAATTGGTAGCATAAATATCACATATGAAAGGAAAATGTTCTGTGTCCTTTTTTGCAACTGAATGCAGCAGGAATTTTGGGACTGCAGTCATCAATTATAGACAATGATCATCTCTTTATCCTTTTTTTTCCCTTTTTTTTAAATAATTTTTTAAAATTTATCTTTTATGATAGATTTAAAAAAAAAAATCATTCAATATGTTTTATTTTAAACAAATTTGAGATTTTTTTTTGTCCTACTCGAGTGTCCACATCTGATTATTTAACAAGTAAATGAAAGTTATTATTTCACTGCAATATTAATGAGCAATTAGAGATATTTATTTGTTATTATATATAAATTTTTTATAGTTATTGTAATTGTAGTTGAACTATATTTTAATCAAATATTGCTTTTTTATCAAAATAAATAAATAAATATTACATGTGTGTGTGTGTTTGTGTGAAGCGATGATATATAAAACCACATAAGGCAATAATTAATTATTTATTATTTAGGTTTGTATTCTTGCGTTTCTAGATTTGAGACACTTATTTTGTTGCTACTATTTAAATTCAAAATGTCGATATTTTTATTTATAGACAGTTTATTACTCATTATTAGTCATTTTTTATAAACAAAGAGATTAAAAAAATTTCAATATCATTATTATTGTAAATATGCATGCACATTCACATGTACACAATTGTCCTTATATAGATTAATTTATTATTTATTATTTAGGTTTATATTTTTATTTTCGGTAACAATTTAGGTTTATAATTTTACCTTAATATATGAGAGTTTAAATTTTGTAACTATTTAAATTCATAATTATTTAATTATTTTAACGACTAAACCCAACTATTAATCCATTATCCCACATTTCATTTTATTATTCTTTATTACCCACACATTATTTTTTCTTAAATTTTTTTATTTTAAAATATAACATGACATCTTAATAAAATTTAGATAAAAATATTTTTTTTCCTTTTTAAAATTTAATTTGATGTATAATTTTGTCTTTAAAATATTATTGTATTTAATTTTATCTTTACTTTAAAAATAAAAGTTTAATTTTATCCTTTGATTTAATACCATTACTTTACTTTGGCAAAATGCTTTAAGTGATTGTCAATGTAAATATTATTTATTGACAATGACGCTACGGTGGATATCACGTATCTTTTTTTTTTTTTAATCTCTCTTCTTCTCACCCCACCATAATTTTCCTTATTGAGCACCTTGCTTCTTTACCAAACTTGTCCTCCCTGGAATTTAAAGTTAAAAGTAAACTAGATAGTTGTCATAAAATAAGTGGGTTAAAACTAGAAAATGGTAGACCAGTAGATGTGGTTTGATTGTTCTAACATTCCGAAGAAGATAGGCTAAAATTACGCTGCACCAATGGTATTAATATAGTTGTAAAACAACCAATGAGGGGTTTGGCGGACAAATTGAAAATCAGAAACAGATATGAGAAAATTCTTCCCCTGCAGTAAGTTTCAAGATCCTTTCATCGTTGATTTTACAAACTTTTTGCGGCGGCGTTTGAAAAAGAACAGTATGAAAAGTTTCAAAGTGAAGAAAAGGAGAGAAAAAGGAAGAAAGAGAAGGAGAAAGAAGAAGGAAAAGTAAAAGAGAAAAAAAATACAACCGATGAGTCATTAGCCACATAAGCAATTGAAAGACTTTATCAAATGAGTTAACATGTTAAGCTAAAAACAATATTGAATTTTTTTAAAAAAAATACATACAATTGAACAAAATAATATTTTATGGACAAAATTAAATGTTGAGTTAAATTTTAAAGACAAAAAAATTATTTTTGTCTAAAATCAAGATGATGTTGATAAAAATAAAAATAAAAGAGAATTTATAAAATATAAAATTATGTCATGAATCATATTTAGTGGAGTTTAAGAAGCATAGTATGGATATGAAACACAATATGATAAGATTCCATGACAAGATAAATATACAGTATTTAAGTACAATTTAAAGTGTTCTATCATATATGATAAACGTCTTACATATATATCAAATATAATATAACTTTGTTTTTAAAGTATCCTTGCTTTGATAATTATATTTATCAAGGTCTAAAAAACACAAATATGGGTCATGATAAACTATGATACCATGATAAGGCAAAATATATTTTGTTTGATTACAATTTGAAGTATTGTGTTATACAAGATATACATGTCACATATATATCACATACAATAACTTTTATTTTTAAAGTATCGGTGCTCACTTGATAAATATATTTATTGAGGTCTAAGAAGCAACAATGTGAGACAGGGCACAATAAGTCATTGTAATAAGATAAAATTTGTAATGTTTGAATATTATTTAAAGTATTGTGCTATATATAATACAAATGTCAAATATATATCAAATATGATATAATTTTATTTTTGAAGTATCGATACTTTTATTGAATGAGGTAAGTTAAAAAAAGGCCTTATCGCAATATTCTTATCATTAATCACTTATTCATTTAAAAATTAAAATAAATCATATTAATTAATTTGTTTTAAAATAAATGAATTGATAGTTTGATTGAGTTTAACTTTCAATTAATAGATTAGGGGTCATACAATGATTTATTTAAAAATTTAAATGAGTTATAAAGGATTAATTAAATAAGTTATTACTTACCTAACTGACTCAATTTAAATTCAGCTAAACTTAACCATTTGCCATCCCTAGATTTTATTGAAAATTATCAAATATGAGTGATTAGATAACCTTAAACATCAATGCAACATTGCACGCAGCAATTATTAGTCAATTGGAATTTTATGGCCAATTTTAGACCATGGAAAATTCAGAGTCAATATTTTTGTTTTGAAATTAGCCATAAAATAGTCCCAATCATCCTATAAATACAGTAGTCTAAGCAGTATGGAGAGTGCGAAATCAAATTAAAACTGTGAGCATCCTTCACTTGTGATTGCTTGATCAAGCACTAAAATATGAACTGGTGGTGGACTAGATCTATTGGTGCTGCCACGGCAAGTATCTTCATTTCCTCTCTTAATTGATGTTACTATTGTATTATTTCAATATTTTAAAACATGAGTTTCGTTTTCTTTTCAACAAATCATATTAGAAGCAGTTTGTTGGAATACACACAGACACTCTTTAAATTGTGTTAAGTATCAGTATTTATTTCAGTTTCAATGTTTACCTAAAGCTTTTTCTAACACGAACTATTTTCTTTCAGAAGAAATTCGATGAAGTCCCACGAAGCTTCAATAGTGTAGCACTGGTGATCGGCGTCACTGGCCTTGTCGGAAATAGCCTCGCTGAGATACTCCCTCTAGCCGACACTCCCGGTGGCCCGTGGAAGGTCTATGGCGTCGCTCGCCGTCCCCGTCCCAGCTGGAACGCCGATCATCCTATCCAATACATCCGGTGTGATGTCTCCGACCCAGTCGATGCACAAGAGAAGCTCTCCCCACTGACCGATGTTACCGACATCTTCTACGTCACCTGGACCAACAGAGCCACCGAGGACGAGAACTGCGAAGTTAACGGTGCTATGTTAAGAAATGTCCTTCGCAACATCATCCCAAATGCTCCAAATCTCCGCCACATTTGCCTACAGACTGGAGTTAAGCACTATGTGGGTTCGTTTGAGTTCTCAGACAAGATCAAACCCCATGAGCCACCTTTCGCTGAGGATATGCCAAGGCTTGACGCACCCAACTTCTACCATGCCTTAGAAGACATTATGATTGAAGAGGCCAAGAACAAGGAGGGTCTGACTTGGTCCGTTCACCGTCCCAATCTGGTATTTGGTTTTTCCCCTTGTAGCATGCTAAACTGTATAGGGACGCTTTGTGTTTATGCTGCCATTTGCAAGCATGAGGGCCTTCCGTTGAAATTTCCTGGCACCAAAGCGGCGTGGGAGAGTTATTGTATGGCTTCTGATGCAGATCTGATAGCGGAGCAGCATATATGGGCAGCAACAGACCCATATGGGAAGAATGAAGCATTTAATTGCAGTAACGGAGATGTGTATAAGTGGAAGCATTTATGGAAGGCGCTGGCGGAAAAGTTTGGAATTGATGATTACGAGTTTAAAGAAGATGGTTTTGCGTTGTCGGAGATGATGAAGGACAAGGATAGAGTGTGGGAGGAAATAGTGAGAGAGAATCACTTGCAGCCCACGAAGCTGGAAGAGGTTGGTGCCTGGTGGTTTGCTGATTTTGTGTTTGCAAATGTGGGTGCATTAGATAGCATGAACAAGGCCAAAGAGCATGGCTTTATGGGATTCAGGGACTCCAAGAAGTCCTTTAAATATTCGGTAGACAAGACCAAAGCTTACAAGATTGTGCCTTGATCATATTATGATGGCATTAATTTATATTTGTTCCCAGTGGAATCAATGTGTCAGGTTGCTCACTTGTGGTGGGAGTCTCCTACACTCTTTGTTGTTGTTGTTGTGAGCTTTTCAATTTTATGGGAAATAAAACATGAAGTAAAGACAGATTACTTCTGTACCATTTACGCACCTTCAGGTTGTGAAGAGATTTTTGACAAAAAATAAAATATAAAGGTGTGAAGAGATTGTGTTCAA